>CAUYRH010030364.1:0-17219 GCA_963574655.1 Perodicticus potto | reverse complement strand
AGTGCATCTTAGAAGGGTACAGGCGAACCTTACTAAATGCAGAATACTGATGTCTTCATACAATAACTAAGAAAATGCCATGAAGGCTATGTTAATCAGTTTGATGAAAATAGTTCAGATTGCATATGAAACCAGCACATTGTACTCCTTGATTGCACTAATGTACACAGCCATGATTTAATAATAATAATAATAATAATAATAATAATAAAAGCCAACTAGAAGGTGTTCCCATGAGGTATAGAGATATTTGACTAGGTGGTTTCTAAAGTTCTATCTGTGGCTAGATTCCACCTATAGGTATTTACAAGTGTTGACTGGTAAAGGAAAGGTGCAAAATGTCAATAATTTCTATTTTGAGATTCTACATGTATAGATTCAACTTTATACAAGTTATTTTAAATAATTTTAAATATTTTGTTTTTGGAAGGAAGAGGGAGAGAGGCAAGTTGTGAGAAACTCATATCTGTAATATCTTTCATTAGTTTGTATTGGAGATAACATTTTTGTAGTTAGTGAGGTACATTGCTATTTTTGGTAGTAGAAAATTTCAAATAGAAGTTGATATTTTAAAGAACGCGTCAGTGAAGTAAAGTGGACAGCTTTTAAAATGGGATTCATTCTGGACTTACTTTCTCAAACTTACAAAACTCACATCTTGAGGGGCATACAAGAAATGTTCTGCTTTAATTTAATTGGAATTTTGTAGAAAATAACATTTTTAAATACCTACAAAAAAAAGAAGAAAATAAAATTTGGGGATTTTAAAGGACATGTGATTTGAAAATAAATAACTCCTATGATTTCTTTGGAAACTATTTGGACTGCTCACTTGCTTAAATTTTTTTCCCCAGGTGTTATGAATGATAAACCACCATTTAGGTTACCTTCTTATCAATCATGGGTTACTGATTTGTTTTTTGAAACATGTATTTCTTTCACCTTGTTGGTTCTTATTTTTAAAAAAGTCTCACCAGGCTACGGTGCCATGGCAACAGCAATCTTAAATTCCTAGGTTCAAGTGATCTCCCTGCCTCCCACCACAATGCCTGACTAATAAGGACTAGGTCACACTCTAGTCCTTATTAAAAAATAGGAATCCTGAGCTCAACCTATTCTCTTGAAATCATGAGCTTAAGCAATTCTCCTATCTGGGCCTCCCAGAGTGCTAGGATTACAGGCATGAGCTGCCTCACCCACTCACAGCTTGGCAATTCTAATATACCCCTATCCACCCCACCCCACACCTATATACTATTGAGACATATTGTTCCAGTTATAAACAGTGAAATAATCATAAATATGAAAACAAACCTTCTATTTGGAAGAATACAAAGGGAAGTGAGTAATTATCAGTGCAAAGTTTCTTTCTACCTGGGGGGTGTTGGTTTACTAGATCAGAGAGAGAAAGTTGATAAGGTTTATAGGAATTAAGAAATTTCATCTCTTTGAATTAAAAGTAGAATTTATAGCACACAATTGTGAAAACTCAGAGCCAGTTGAATACACTGACTCTGAAGAAATTTATTCTTATCAAGGGATCAGTGGATATTTCTGGGTGGGTGGTTATGGTATTAGGAGTATCTAAAAACTGGATCCCATGAAACATGAACATTGTATGGAAATTCCCTCTTCAGATAAAGAAACTGGCTTTAATATAAGCCAACTAAGTTATGTTAACTTGCTGTAACAATGGAGAATTCCAAAATGAGGCTGCTGGGGGAAGTTAGTGAATGTTTCTGGTGCTCATGGTTTGGATTTAGAAGTCCCCTAAAGCATGTTTTTAGTTCTCTGGGTAAGACTTTTGATCCATTTATTTCTTAAGGAACCAGCTGATGCAAATGAGGTAGGTTCATGGGAAGTAGGCTGGGTTTAGCTTGATTTTGTGATGACAAGGGCCAGAATGCTGCTTTGATTATGAGAATGGAGAGCATGGAGGTGGCATTAGTGATGCCTTAGAACAGTACACAGCAGGATGTGGTAACAGATTGAACGCAGACAGAAGACATAAGTGCCATTACTGGCTTTGTGGCTGAGGTGACAGCAAAACAGCAGGATGTGGATTGTTTGAGAATTGCTTCCAAGGGCATCCAAGGATAACCACGAATGAACAGTAATCACAATGGGGCATGTCTTTCTAAATAAATCAACATATATGATAAGGTATGCATCTGATGAAGGTTAAATTAAAAGTGGCTCATAATTAAGGAATCCAATTATCATCTGTATCTTCTTTGACTTCTGCTTGGCCTTTGAAACAAATGTCAACAAAGAGAAGATACAAATTTGTGTTAACACAGCAAGAGCTCTTATTTTCTGATTGCTCACATATAGTACACATATTATAGGCATTATGCTAATGTTTTATACTCATCATTTGATTGAATCTGCATAGGTACAATTTTCACCCTCAGTCTATAGGTGGCAACATTGAGGTATAAAAAGGCAGAGACCCTTGCCCAAGGATACCCAGCCAATAAATGCTAGAGTCAGGATTTAATCCTAATCTCTCAGACCCAGAGCCAAAGAATTTGGCAGCCTACCATCATTAATTTTCTGCTCTTGACCTATGTCAAAGGCAAAACCATTATTCCTCAATTAGCCTCTGGAGTGGACAAAACATGAAGGGACATGCCCATACAAAAAGGAAAAATATTTGTTTTTTTAAAAATAAGCTCATAAACAAACAAAAGATCAAATAGACTTGTGATGTTGTAACCTACTGTCAGCTTGACCATCAACACCTGAACTTTAATGAGATTTATGTCTAAGTTAATTTTAGTCCCAATGTCCACATTTTCATTTTATGAAATGGCATTTGTCAGTTTTATAAAAACCAGTGGGTTTTGATATTACTAGTCTGTCTAAAATCAGCTGAAGAAATACCATTGCATGGATAGTAGAATAAAGGTTGTTGGTTAGCTAAGAAAACCAAAGATAAAAAAAAAAAAAAGGAAAAATAAAGAAAAAAATATCTCAGCTATTTGTAGAAATTAAATGGAGCTTGGACATCCTTCATCAGTTATAATTCAAACCAGAAAATAAAGATAATTACACAACCCCCTTTAATCCAAAATCTGGAGCAAATCAAAAAGCCACATTCATTTTCCCAAGCATTAGAACTTTTCAATAAATGTAGTTTATAGGACATAAATTTGGTCAATAGTCTTTCTTCTCAAATATGTAAAAAAAATTTTTGTACAGATTGTACAAGATAGAGTAGATAGCATCTTTATTGATTTAGGGTTTTAAGAAATTTGAGGCTGTTTTACAGAGAGGGTTAGAGATTATACAACATACATTGTGTATTAGGTAGGATGTTTTGCTTATTGTGGGAAAGTCATTTAACTTCTTTGTGTCTATTTTATCAACTCTGAAGTAGAAATGAAAATAACTTTATCACTGTCAGCCTTGTTATTAACCTCCAATGCAAATTTATTCACGCCACTAGAAATCAACATGACATTATCCAAGTGTCAAAGATTCCTTAGTTTGAAAAATTTCTTTTTTCTCTTGCTGTTTCAGAGTTCAGAGTTAGGTGAACTTTACTATCCAATACAAGATCCACTTCTTGACTGAAAATACTCCTTAATGATAAGAATTCTAACTCTTAAGCTACTTTGAAATATTAATTTCTCTCTCTCTCTCTCTCTCTCTCTTTTTTTTTTTTTTTTTGTGACAGATTCTTACTCTGTTGCCCAGGTTAGAGTTCCACCGAGAGAGTTCCACCGAGTCAGCCTAGTTCTTAAAACCCTTAAATTCTGTGTTCCAGTGATCCTTCTGACACAGACTCCCGAGTAGCTGGAATTATCAGGCACACACCACAATGGCTGGCTGATTTTCCTACTTTTAGTAGAGATGGAGCTTTGCTCTTGCTCAGGCTGGTATCAAACTGCTGAGCTCAAGGAATCCTTCCTCCTCAGCCTCCCAGAGTTGCTAGGGTTATTGACGTGATCCACTGTACCAGCTGATATATTAGTTTCTTAATAAACATAAAATTGTTGGCACATAGTAAAGATTAATAGGGTGTTTATTGAACACATAAAGCTACTTTCACAAAACCTCTTATAGACACAATTTATTTAAAAAAAAAAGATTACAACTTTTATTATTGTTAGAATTACAATAATTTATCCTAGCAAAATATGAAAGCATGCTTATCATCATTTAGGAATTTAAAGCTGAGGAATATGCAGAATCATGAAATGACATTCTGTGTCTCCTAAAATTTTGTCTTCAGTACCACTTACTCAGTATTCTTAAGGGCTTACTGCTCTTGCTAGATAGGAATAAACAATTTGTTAAGAGAATGAATGCCCAGTTTGCCTGTAGTTGCAAAAGTACAATTTGATTATTGTCTAGTTCAATAGTATCTTTAAAATCTCCCCTGAATTATAGAGAATAAGAATGAGTATTTACTGAAATGGTTATTGCAACTGACGGAAGACAATTTTTGATTTAGACTCAAAAACAGGCAGAAATGCACAGATTATATTAAGAAAAAACCTTGAAGGCTAAGAGAAGATTATCTTCTCTTTTTACTCTATAGTTTGTGTCAGTTTTGTGGAAGAGCAATAATAATTATACCACATGGGAATTTCTACTACACTCTAACCAGGGCAATTATTTATTTATTATTCTCAAATAAATAAATAAATAAAATAACAAAGGAAAGAAAATGCTTGAGGATTTGTGAATTTTTTTTATTTATTTATTAAATCATAGCTGTGTACATTAGTGCAATCATGGGGTGTGCGGACTTCATATACAATCTGAAATATTTTCATCCAACTGTTCGACATTTTCTTGTTTATTATATGAAAACATTTGTGTTTTGCATTTAGTAGATTTCACCTGTCCCTTCTAAGATGCACCATAAGTGTGATTCCACCACTTATCCTCTCTCCACCCACCCACCTCCTCCCCCTTCCCTCCCTTACCCCTTTCCCCATATTCTTGTGCTATAATTGGGTTATAGCCTCCATATGAAAGCTATAGTTTAGCTTCATAGTAGGGCTGTATACATTGGATACTTCTTCCATTCTTGAGATACTTTCTCAAGAATGAAAACTAGTTTCTGAACTATACGTTTGCCTCCCATTACTGGGTACCAGCAAGTGAGGTAGACATTCCCCAGCAGCTTTTTTTAAGACATAAATTTAAAAAAACAAAGAACATAGGAGTAGAATAAGGGATGTACATTCTGGTGAGTTAATAGCCAAAAGCAAAACTACACTCTGCACATACGCACACAAACTCAGCCCCCGCCCCCCACACACACTGAAGCATCTTCCAAGAGAATGCCGGAGATTCGTGAATTATAAGGACTCCCAGGCTGCTCAGGTCTGTGGTTGGTGGAGGGTGTTCCTGTGGGGAATGGAGGGCTCTAGGAAGTCAGCAGCATACCCGTCGAGATCTGGAAGGGCTGAACTTCAGTCGCAGTGCTAAGCAGCGCTGGGCACTCCCCTCCGTCTTCTTTGCCCCACCATTCTGTTCACGAGGGGGATGAGTCTGTTTGTTGTCTCGGTCCGTTTCCTTTCTGCATCTGCTTCGATGGTGCTTTTTAGCTGAAACCACCAGGAGCAGAGCAGATGTGAAAAGCTTTTGGTAGCAGCACAATCCTGTGTCAGTGAAAACATGTTTGGGAGAGCTGTTGGATGGGAAGGAGGGAACGCAGTATAGATGTGTCAGAAAGTTAATTTTCTTTTCTAGTTCATACACATTTACAAATGGTAGGTATTCACTTTCCACGTTAGTTTCCTAGCTCTGCTGTAATGAATTGCCACAAACTAGGAGGCTTAAAACAACAGAAATCGATTCTCTCCTAGGTCCAAAGCAGCGGTCGCCTACCTTTTTGGCACTAGGGACTGGTTTCATGGGACGCAGTAGGGTAGGGGATAGGACAGGCAGCGGAGCTCAGGAGGTGGTGTGAACAGAGATGAGCTTCCCTCGCTCACTCCTCGCCTCCTGCTGTGCGGCCTGTTCCTAACAGGTCATGGATGGGAACCTTTTGGCCTCAGAGACTGGTTTCATAGAAGACGATTTTCCATGGAAAGGGGATAGTTGGGGGTGATGGGACAGAGGCAGAGCTCAGGCCCATGATGATCTGTGGCCTGACTCATATTGTTCCACAGCCTAGTTGTTGGGGATCATAGCCTAGGTGTTGGGGATCACAGTTACAGAGCCTAGAGGTCAGAAATCAGGGTGTCAGCAGGGTGACCTTCTGAGGGCTCTGAAGGAGCATCTGTAGTAAGCTTCTCTCCTGGCATCTGGTGGTGCTGGCAATCCGTGTCCTCCAGCCTGTGGACACATCACTCTGGTCCCTGCCTCCACCTCCTCTTCTTCACGTGGCATAATTCTGTCTCTGGGTGAATTTCCCTCTTACTAAACGTGTACCCGGCATAGGATTATGGCCTGCCCTGATCCAGTGTACCTGCTTCTTAATGTTCTGAGTCACAGCACATCTGCACAGACCCTGTTTTCCAACAAGGTCACATTCACAGGTTTCAGATGAACATGAATTTTGAGGGCTGCTTTTCAGCTTACTACACATCCCATTCTACCTTTGAAATCCTATCACATTTCACATTTTAATAATATATATGTTTTTAGGAAGAAATTTCAGAGCCAGGCCAGCTGAAATTAAATAAAAGTTGCATTCCAGGGAGTAGCTAGGGTTGTAGGATGGTTTAAAACAGACATTCTGAGCTAAGTAGGGGCAAATGCTTTTCTAAACTTTCAATTTAAAATGCTTTCTAAATTTTGTATTGTAGCTGGGTATGAAGGGGGTTTCATCTACATAGAGGTTTAAAAGGGCTACCATGAGGTCCTAGCAAATGTTCACAACAGTGTGTTAACGTGGGGCAGCATCCCCAGGAATTTCACTTTGTTGTGAGTTGGACACAAGTAATATCTGTACACCAATATTTACAGCTCAGTAAGTGTGACCACCAACATCTGTGATTTTTTTAGAGGGAAGGCAGAGTGAGAAAAGAGAGCAGAGAGATGACAGGGGTGGAGAATCAAAGTGCAAACCTCCCACAGCCGGCGTCTCCCTCCCGGCGGGGATGTCTGCCAGGGCTGGTGTGGCCTTCAGGTCACGGAGAGTGTGTAATTGTGCTTATTAGCTTCACAGTGATGTCAGGATCCTCTCATTAATGGCAGTAACTGGGAAGTGTACTTGTGATTCGGTCATTTAATTGTCACCGTGAAATATTACCATTCTAAGTTATCTTCCCTGAGCAGGCCATGTTCATCCTCTTCATGCCAACACTTGTTTCCCGTCCTGCCTCCTACGGGTCTTGTGGGGTCGTAACTGCACGGATGCAGCTGGCAGGGCCTGGGAGCATGACCTGGCTCTGTCTCTGGGTGGAAGAGGCCATCCCTACTTGGCACACTGAAAGCGTGGCCCTCGGGGGCGTGGCTGTGTCTTTTTTCCTGTGTAATAGCCTTCTCTCTGCAAGGAAGGACTTTCTTGCCAACTGACTCGTTTACATGACCAGAGAAAGCGGTTTATATAAGAATGGAGTTGCCATTTATGAGCTCGCCCCCATGCCCGCCCAGGAACAGTAGTGAAGTGCCTTTCCTGTCTGTTACTTCATTAATTTGCACAGGAAAGTGTGAGGTGTGAGAAGCTGTCTGTGTTTTCATGTCTGTCCTGAGGCAGCTTGTCTAGGTACTTAGATCATCCCAAAGCACCGAGAACTTGGGTGTCAGGCCACCCTAACCTTAAAAGTTCACATCTTTCCTTTCTCTGGTTATTATTTGTATTATTTGTTGGTTGGTTTTAATAGGACTGTGGGTTTAGTTGGTTTCTCCAAGCCTGTCTGAAGGCTGGAAGTCACCATGCCAGGGAACGATGGCCTGTCTGCCTACTGGGCTGCCTAACGTGGCACCCAATACAGGTTTTAGATTAAATTAGTTTAGCTACTACTCTGACCCCACATTTGCTATGTCTTGTGTGGTTCTTTGTTTGTGATAGACAGTCTGATAACAAGACTAAGGCCAGTGCGCTGAGAGCATGGGTGCTGTGGGAGCCGAGGGGGACATACACTGTGGGGCAGGACATCTTTGCAGCCTTCTAAGGACAAGGAACCTGGTTTTGATGCTGTCCTAGGAGATAGGAGGGTGCTGGATGCCTCAAGTTGCGTGAAAGAGACTGTGGAGGAGAAGGAAAGGGGCAGTGGACAGTCAGGGTCATCTCTGCCCCCACGGCAGCCCTCTCTCATTTGGCTGTGGCCCTGGCAGAGCATATTGCCAAGAAGGGACCCCAGTATCCTCTGCTAAGCACATCCTGTGTCTGTCACAGGGGTATTTCTCCTGGTGTACCTCACCAGGGAACACAAATGGCAGAAATGGAAGTGAGGATTGTCAATGTGGTACAGTGGGGGTCAAGGATGAACTTTGGAGTCAAACAGACCTGAGATCGGACCCTAACTTCCTAATGCAGTTACTAACCACTCTGCACCTTGGTCTCACCTGAAAATGGGAAAAATACTTTCTTTCTTTCTTTCTTTTTTTTTTTTGTAGAGACAGAGTCTCACATTATCGCCCTCAGTAGAGTGCCGTGGCATCACAGCTCACAGCAGCCTCCAACTCCTGGGCTTAGGTAATTCTCTTGCCTCAGCCTCCCGAGTAGCTGAGACTACAGGCGCCCACCACAACGCCTGGCTAGGGAAAAATACTTTCATTGAAGGATTGCTAAGAGGCAAAGAGGACTGACACCCCACAATACGCAAAAGTACTTGGCATAGTTTCTTCCCTTCCCTCCCCTCCCCTCCCCTTCCCTTTCTTCCCCCTTCCCTTCCCTTCTCACTCTTTCATCCTGGGTAGAGTGCCATGGCTTCATAGTTCACAGCAACCTCAAACTCTTGGGCTCATGTGATCCTCTTGCCTCAGCTTCCTGAATAGCTGGAACTACAGGCTCCTGCCATAACACCCAGCTATTTTTTCTATTTTAGTAGAGATGGATTCCCACTCTTCCTCAGGGTGGTCTAGAACTCACAAACTCAGGAAATCCTTCTATCTCAGCCTCCTAGGGTGCTAGGATTACAAATGTGAGCCACCGCATCTGGCCAGTAATTTCTAATACTAGATAAATAGTAGAGATTATTGTGACTTCCCCTCCCACTTTTTTTTTGTTTTTTAAAGATTCAGGAAGCTTTTATTCTCAGAAACTAGGCCCCATTGTGGTTGAGAAACCATATTTAAACTGAAAATTCTGGCACTATCTAACACTTTTTGGCCCTATGAAGAATTAGGGAAATGCTAAGACTGCCCCTCACCCCCAGCTACCCATGTGCTCTGTCCCAGCCTTCCTGTCCTTGCCCTGCCTTCTTGTCCTTCCAGCCCCACAAACGATAGAGATGACTATCAGAAAGCTTCCTGCTCCTGTCTTTTGTAATCTTTCACGTGGAGAAATTAAATGGTTACTGATGGTGGCTGGTGAGTATTAATGCTGGTTCACCTTGCCTACTACCATTGACGTGTCTTACAAATAGCATTGTTGTTATGAAAATACTTTATGAAAAATGTTATGTGAACTTGGAGGTTCTCACCACACTTATTTAGACCCTGGTTTGGATGACATAATAGGCCCCTGCACCTTGTTTAGGAAACATTGAGATGTGGATGGATGATAATTCAAGCTTTTCTAAGCCCCAGGAGGTCATCGTGAAGCTGTGTGTGTTAGAACATACTTGTCCCTGCTGTTATTTTTAACCTTAACTTTGGGTCAGTTCTAACTAAAGATAGCAACTTTAGTACTTGACACTTGTTGTTTAGCTAAAACCAATTTGCTCTTTTGAAAACAATTCATTATCCCACACCGCACTTTTTTATACTCCCTAATTAAATGGAAAATCTATCTTTCATAAAAGTTAGAAATTATGTCCAATGAAAAGCCGACATTTTAATGGTTTTCCACAGATTAAAATTGTAGAGTTCTCAATAAACCCTGATTTACTGATGTTGGCTGTAAAATGGTTATTGCTGTTAATAAAGCTTGTAAATCTTAACAGGTTATATTTGCCTTGGACAATAAAACCTTGCCATAACGGCTTAGTGTCTGAGGCTAATTCTGCTCACATCAAGGTAAACAGCCTACTCAAAATAATTCAATGTCTTTGAGAATTAAGGCCCTCAAGCTCAGCAAGGGACAGATTCTAGCCCTGAGGCATTGCGTGCCAGGCACTGCTGTTGTTTTTTAATCTTACCAAGGACTCAGGATGATGCTGGAATTAGAAAACTCAAAGAAGGTCAAGGGTGTTGGTCAATGCAGTGTGGACAGGGAAAAGGTTCTCTTCTTTCTGCTTAGCACCAAATCAGTTTTGTCATTGGCAGATCTTCAGGGGCAGAATCAAAGAATGTATTTTCTGCTTGATAAAGTGTGCGGGAGACAGACACGAGTTGGAAGCCAAATTGCAGAGTGTTGGAGGAGGGTGGAGGGGTGGGCAGTCAGGGGAGGGGATGGTTTCCCCTTATTTACTTTCTGGATGCCCATCTGGAAATCAGGGATGTTTTGAGAAGCCCTGCTAATCCTGGGCTTCTTTGACATTTGTCATGTTTTTTCATGTTTTAAGTCTTACTTATTGAAGATAAAAGCTGAGACTGACTTTTCTGGTGATGTCTGGAGTAGGTGTTCTCTTACAAGACGGGGTGGAGAAGTGTGTGACGGCGTGGTGTTTGTGTGCTGAGGGGCCCAGTTCTACAGGAGAATTGCGAGAACCAGCAGCTCTCCCACATCGCCGGGTGGGAGCTGTGCTGTGTTTCTGCCCCGTGAGAGTGTTGCCAAAGTGCTTTTCCCCGGGGTTTATTTGGATGTTGTTTCTGCCTGCTTAGTGTCCTAGCCGGGCTTTTTGGTTCTCCTGGAGGTTCTGGATGCTACTAATATCATTTTAATGAACTTCTTCCCTGCATAAACAGAGGAGAGTTTGTTCCTTGCAGGGAAGAACCCTGATCCTTTTAGTGATGTGCTAAGTCTTAACTTTTTAAGGATGTCTTTGATAAATATCTGTAAGTGGTCTTTGAACAAAGAAAGGAACCATGAGTCAGGGACGATTTGTGGGATGTTGATATCTCTCTTTAACTTTGGAAATGGGGGGAGGCTACAAAGCCCTGAAGGCCCTTTTTTTGCCTCTGTTTATTCCTGATATGTAAATAGTACATGCTGTCTGTGACTTGTCCATTGTTTTAATTATTCTGCCCAGTCTGGTGCCAGACAGTTCTCAAGTCAGAAGCCTTCTGCCCTCTCCTGCTAGGGTATTCTTAATGAAAGGTTCGTTGGTTTCAAATATGCTCGTTGGCATAAAACCCGGGAGGGAACCTTATGACATTGGACTATTTAATACAAGAATCACTAGACTATTGTGTTTAACCTCAGTCAAACAGACTGTGAAATGAGGATTTTATTTAAAAAATAAGACTCTTAATAATTCACTAGAGAAATGTTAAGTGGGGTGCCCAAGTTCTGAAGCAATAGGGCCTCAGGTATAAATAATTAACCTAATTTGGTGCAGCCAAAGCAGAGAGAATGTTTAATAGTCCAGATAAACTTTGCTTTGAGGAGACTGCCAATGAGGACCTTTGCAGAAAACCCCTTTTGATTAGAGTGTATAATATTGTAATAGCAACCTAATGCACTTTAAATAAAAGGGAATGTTGAATTGGTTAAATACTAGTAATTAGGTGCCAGTAAATGACTTCTCTGAAAATGTTCATGCAGAAAAAAATTTCTATTGTAAAAGAGATGGGAAAATGAGGTTAATATATGTTATTTAAAAAGTACATGCCTATGTCCCCAGTACCCTCGGCGATACTAGGCCTTACGTAAGTTCTGTTACTGAACTGATCTTTGCCAAATCCTTTGCAAGGAACCCCTCGTTCGTTCCAGAGCCCTACGGTTCCTTCTTTGTCCTTTTCCTTCTCGTTGTGCATTCTCGGAAGACCTGAAGCATGAAAGTTAGAGTTACGTTGTTCAAAGGCAAGGGCAGAAATCAGAGATGAAATCACAAAACCTGCTTGGGTGTTTGTGTCGACCTCTTTCTCTCCACGGAGGTTATTTCCAGGCCTGTATCTGTGTCCCTGTCACAGACACTGTGTCCTTGTCCTTGTCCTTGCTGGCAGGGTCCCTGTCCTCCCCAGGTGTGAACAGTCTTGGAAGATCTGCCCTAACCAGCCAGCCTGAGTTCTTCCCTGCCCGTCCCAGTGGACCCCGACCTCTCTTCTCATAAACGCCTCATTTCCTGGCATGGACTGCTCAAGTAGTGACGGCATTTTCTCTCTGCCTCTAAACCTCTAAAGCAGGGATGTTCAACCTGTGCGCCGCAGGCTGTGTGGACCTTTTTTTTTTTCCTCATTAGCTTTCATTAGTGTTTGTGTATTAATATATGGCCCAGGACAGCTCTTCTTCCACTGTAGTGCAGAGAAGCCAAAACATTTTCATAGCATATCGTTCTGAATATATTTTTAATTTTTTTTTCTAACTCATGTCTTAATTTTTCATGCCTCTGTGACATATCTCCTAATTCCATTCAGGATAGGAAATGGAAAGTATATATATATATATTTTTATTTATTTTTGTTTGTGTTTTTTTTTATTATTTTTTATTGAGTCATAGCTGTGTACAATAATTCAGTCATGTGGTCTGTTTTTTTTTTGTTTTTTTTTTTTTTGAGACAGTCTCACTATGTTGCCCTCAGTAGAGTGCTGTAGCATCACAGCTCACAGCAACCTCAAACTCTTGGACTTAAGCGATTCTCTTGCCTCAGCCTCCCAAGTACCTGGGACTAAAGGTGCCCACCATAATGCCCAGGTTTTTTTTTGGTTGCAGTTGTCATTGTTGTTTAACTGGCCCGGGCCAGACTTGAACCTGCCACCTTCGGTGTATGTGGCTAGAGCCCTACTCACTGAGCTACAGGTACTGAGCCGAAAGTATACTTTTTGGTGCCATCTTCCATCCCCCTCAAATAACACAAAGGTACCTGGAAAGATAGTAGATTTCTGGGAAATGTACATGACTAAGTGAGTGGATATTTGCACAGCTTCTGTGTGCTGCACTTAGTAATAAATTCTTAAATTTGAATATCACTGTGCTATTTATAAAGATTTCCACATACCTTGATTCATTTGATCCTTAAAGCTGCCATGTGGAACTAGGCAAATACAGCAACATCTCCGTTTTATGGAGCCATTCACCGAGGAGCTACTGTCTCTCTCGTGTTGCACGTGAACGCCACACCAGGCACTGGTCACAGAATTTTCCCCACTCTGAGGTAGGTGAAGACACCGAGGTGTGGAGAGACCGGGTGGCTCACTTTCAGGCACAGTTAAGAAGTGATTGAGCCAATATTTGAACCCGCCTGGTTTCAGAACCTGTTCTCTTACATAGCTGCCCAAGCCCCCCCGTGTGTCAGATTTGCATCCTGGGTCAGCGTGAAAGCCGTGCCAGGCTGTGAGGGGGTCACCACCGGCATCACGTGAACACAGCGAGGCAGAAGACGGAAAGGCAGTGCGTGTCCCAACACGTCTGCGCGCGCCTCCTGCTTTCCTCCTTTTTTTCCTGTCATGTCTGTGATTCTAGGTTTGAGCTATAAGTAGCTCCCAATTACAGTTAACTCTCTGATTTGATGGCATTGGGATCTACACTGTCTTTAGTTTCTAGAGATGGTTTGGCAGCGCTGCTGAGTGCCGGGCTGACCTTGAACAGGCTTTGATGGGATAGAGAAACGCTGTTGACAGACTGGCCCCCACTCCCAGTCTCCTCCCCAATTTGTTTCCCTGTTACAGGAAAATTGCATCCTTTGTCTTTTTTCTCTTTCTTTTTTCTTTTCTTTTCTTGTTTTTTTTTTTTAAAGACATAGTCTTACTCCATTGCACAGACTAGAGTGCCATGGAGTCATAGCTCACAGCGACCTTAAACTCTTGGGCACAAGTGATGCTCCTGCCTCAGCCTGCTGAGTAGCTGGGACTACAGGCGCCCCTCACAACACCCAGCTAATTTTTCTATTTTTAGTAGCAATCAGGTCTCACTCTTGCTCAGACGGGCCTCAAACTCCTGAGCTCAAGCAGTCCATCGCCTCAACCTCCCAGAGCGCTAGGATTACAAGAGTGAGCCACTACACCCAACCCGTATCCTCTATCTTTCACTGACGTAGGATTTTTTCAAAAATATAAAATTTGCACATTGTGCTTAAGGTTCCTGAAGATGGAAGAGCAGCAAATGGACCAGAGGGAAAGCAGTGTGGGGGAGCACCAGAAGGCCGGCAGTTAATCAGTCACTAGTGAGCACTTTTTCCAGAAAGCACACGTGAGAAATAGGAAATGTGTGATTTCTAAATTAACATAATGAAGGCGTGAGAGCTATTTCCCTGTCCTGCACCGCCTTACACAGTTTAGTGGCAATAAACAGTCTTTATATCTTGAATTATGCAGAAGTAGAAGCAGCCTGGGATGCCTGTGCGTAAAGAGCTACAGATCTGTAATTCACCAGTAATGTTCCATGAATCAAGAACTCCGTCCCCGTCCTGCTGAGGCAGCAAGGATTTTAATGTTTCTGTGAAGCATGCCACACCATCCTGATTCACTTATCAAACGTTGCCTGCCTTTGTTTTTCTAGGCAGAGCCTGTTAGAACAGACATAAACCACGACAACCACCACCGCAACAGCAGCTCCTCTTGGTAATTCTTTGCCGTGATCCCTGAATCCTAATGGCTCCCCCATACTCCATTCAGGAAGAAATGCCACCTTGTGTGATGCTTTTTCCTTTTAGTTAACTGTGGGCAACTAGGAAGATGCCCCAGTCCAGTGGACAATTTCCTCTATAACTGCCAGTAAAATGTTGTGTGCCCATTTTTCCTTTCTGGGTAGTTTAGGGTAAGCACCTGCCTATAGGTACTATTAATCTACAACCAACTGATTGTACTGACCTTACACTTCAGTTTCAGAATTTGCACCTGCCGAAAATGCCCTAGGTGGCCTCTTTCATTGTGCTACGCAGCTCTCAAGCTCCTCTGCCCTGTAAAATCTTAAGGAGCTGTGATCTTCCCTTGGCCCCACCTTAGATTCAGTAAGTGAAAAGAGTGACTTACTGAAGCTCCTCGAGCTTTGCATTCTGCAAATTGCAGTGGCTTCCACAGGGCAGAGTCCAAGCTCACCCACCCCAGCTTGCAGCAAACAGACCAGAGGGAAAGCAGTGTGCAGGAGCACATAACTCAGATTCACTCAGTTTTATCAGTTAAGTTTCTAAGGAAAACATCCAACGTTCGAACTGAACAGCTGATAATCCCCTGCTGGAGAGCATTTTGATTTAAATAGTCTCTCTTGGCTCTGGCTTGACTGAACTGGAACTGTTCTTTTAATTGTTGATTCAGTATTGGCTTTCAGATCTGGCTGTCAGTCCTCCCGACAGGTTTTCTGCATAGATGTGTTTATTAATCATGTGCAGTATTCCTCATCGTCCATGGACGGCCAGCAGTGGCCCTTGCTAGTTACAAGTGATGACTTAAACCTTGATGTCTACATGCAGGAAGCATCAGGCTGATTCCTTTGCTGGCTCAGCACTGTCATTTGGAGATCACCTTCTAGAGATGGATGGCTGTGGCACACCACTGCAGGGAACCAAAACAGCAGACCCAGTGATACCACCAAAGTTTGACAGGAGCAGTCGCTCCAGTGTGTAACTTGCATGTGGACCCAGGGGATCATTTTAATCTTTCAACATCGTCCTCTAGGAAAGAGGACAATGCTTGAAAGGCCTTAGCTTCAGTATCTGGATCCATTTAGAAAGGTGTATTACATGGCAGTGGACATTCTACATTTTTCTGGAAAGGTTTATCTCCCTGAATTCACACTCTCATTTTTAATTAACTCCTTCAGCTAAGGGCAGCAAGAATTGATTCTGTAGAGGGGTGGCAGGCGTGAGGGATGGAAAGAATAAGAAAGCTAATGGGTGGACGAGACTTCAGAGTGGAGGAGACAGCTGGCAAAGACTGGATTCTGTTCCTGTGTCACTTTGTTCAATTTTGTGATTTTCCAGAGTGACAGACTCCTCAGATGCCAGGCTCTGTTTGGTCCTGTTATTATTTTTTCATTGTACAGATGTGGTAACTGAGGCTTTAGTTAAGTAACTTTCCCAAAGCCCCCCATGTGGTAGGGGCCTGCTTGTTCTGGTTTCAAAGTCCAGATCTTCACTTGTTACTGACCATATGCATGAATCTGGGGACTGAGGAAATAGACACCCAAGCAGGAATTGTGTGATTCCAATGTCAGACCCCGGCTCCTGCATCCCACAGCCCTCTGCCCCCCACTGGTGCGAGATCAACTTGGTCACACCTGGAGTCCGAGCTTGGTACAAAGACAACTCACAGACAGTCTCTTGCTTGGTCTGCTACAGCTTTAATCTCTTACTACAGGTTCCAGTTTATTTAATAAATGACTTCTTAGCCTTGAAGGATACAGTAATAAATGAGACATGGACTCTCTCCCTGACAAGCTCAAACAGCCAATAAATGAAATGAATATGTAAATAAGTACCTAAAATAGAGTGTGCTACCTGTAATCATAATAACATCAGTAAAACAAAAAGGACCTGATGATTTCTGTTGGCCAGAGTGGTCAGCCAAGACATGGAGGAATGTAATTCCCATGCCGGTTTTTGGATGAATGAGATCATCACGAAGAGAGGTTGTATGTGGTAAGCATGGTCAGGTCCATGCAGCTGTGAAATGGCAGGGTTGGCCAGGAAGCACAGTGAGCCTCATTTCCAGAGAGCCAGCGCAAGTGGGAGAATCGCTGAAGTGGAGACGGGTCAGATCACAACGTGACTGATCTGGCATCATGAAAACCTGACATGTTTCCCCTCATGGTGGGGAGCCACAGCAGAATGTGCATCAGGGAAGTGACAGCCATATTTGTGTGTCTGTCTGTCTGTTTTTGTATCCAAATTATTTTTTATTTACAGGACTTGGTAGTTAGAGTGCAGCTGAGCAGCTGGTAGGAGGTTTTTAATAGGTGTATATGTCTCTATAGCGTCGTTGGAACTAGCTTTTTACAGACAGTGTATTTGTTTTTGTTTTTTTGTTTTTTTTTTTTTTAAATACATGTATTTTATTATTCTTCATTACATTATTTCCCCCCCCCCCACCCGTCCATGATAAGACAGAATTGATTTACAGAAAAGAATACAGAAAACACCAAAGCTCCTGGTAGTGGGAGAGATTT
>CAUYRH010030363.1:0-10661 GCA_963574655.1 Perodicticus potto | reverse complement strand
GGCATCCTTATCATCAGAAGAGGAAACTTCATTGATTTTTTGGTCCAGAATGTCCTTGGCAGTAAAACCATCCAGCAAATGGCAGTCAAACTCTTCATTACTAATGTTGTTCATGGTTTCTTGATGTTTCTTTGAAAAACTAAGAGACAGAATTTAAAGAAATACTTCCAGCTTCTCACAAAGGCAATTCTCCAGGAATTCTGAATCCCACTGCCTGTGTCCTCCAAACAACAGTGGAAACATTCTGGGAGCATCCGGACACTGCAGGCCAGCCCCACGGAGAAGCTGGAAAGCCGGAGCCGCAAGAGCACTTGGCCGCCCCTGCCGCACCCTGCAGCGCCTGTCTCCCGCCTGCAGGAGACGCCGGCCCCAGGCGGTGCCAGAGGCCTGGGCGGCGACTTCAGGGACTGATCACTACATTTTCAATGTCAATAGAAAATGGGTTATGGAAAAGCTGTATGTCCTGTTCATGGAGATGAAGCTCTAAATCTAAATTGGAACTCCTTTTACAACTTTTCCAGTGAATCCACACATGTTCTGTTTGGGAATGCAGCCAATGGTTTTTCTGCTAACAGATTTTGCAGCCTGGGATGAGTCAGCTGCTAAACAGGACAGGCAGTGGAGGCAAAAACACCCCGTGGGCCGGATAAACGTCCTTGGCGGGCCGCATGTGGCCCGCGGGCAGTAGTTTGAGGACCCCTGAACTAGAGTAAGGTCCAGGATAATAGAATACATACAGTAAGTCACACCTTTGAAACATACGGCAAAAAATTGTGAGATTATAATGTAAGAGAATTAAAAAACTTGTTTCCCTTGAGGCAAATATCTGGTATTTTAAGAAATTGGGTATTTAGATAAACAGGGGGTCAGTGAATTCTCCAAGTATTTCCCTAATCCCTCATGACAGTACTGTTTTAGTCTTCTCTAACCCACCTGAAAAAAATATCACTGTTGTTGATACTCACAGATTGCATAGATCAGGGGTCCTCAAACTTCCACCAGCGGGCCACATGTGGCCCACCAAGGACATTTATCTGGCCTGCCTGGTGTTTTTGCTGCCTGTCCTGCTTAGCAGCCAACTAGTCCGGGGCCACAGTGAGCATGTGTGGAATGTGCACAGCACTCTTCAACTCCTCTCCTTCTCTCTGTCTCTCGACTCCTCCTCTCAGTCTTGGGTGAGACTAAGACTCGTGATCAGATGAGTGGCGAGCTTACCTGCACAGAGCCTGCTGCTGCCTGAGGACCTAAAGAATAAGTTAGGATTTTTTTTTGAAGTTAGAAGGTCTATTTTTATTATTGTTATTATTATTTTGCAGTTAGTAGGGCCTTTTTTTCAGTTAAGGGGGGGCCTTTTTTTCTGAAGTTAGGAGGTCTTTTTTTTGCAGATAGGGGGCTCCTTTTTTCATTTTAAATATTGTATTTGTATTTGTTCCTGTTTTGTTTTTTTACTTCAAAATAAGGTATGTGCAGTGTGCATAGGAATTTGTTCATAGTTTTTTTTTTTTTAACTATAGTCTGGCCCTCAAATGGTCTGAGGGACAGTGAACTGGCCCCCTGTTTAAAAAGTTTGAGGACCCCTGACATAGGTGTTCTAATGGAGCACCCAATGCATTAAGTACTGTAGAGAGTTCAGAATTAAATATAAAAGACTAGGTTCTGGATTTTTAAGGATTTACACCAAAACTTGAAATGAACACACTTGAAATATACTAAAGTCAAGGTGATTTGTCTATAGCATCTATTACCCCACTCGTCTGTCACCACCTGTGTTTGTTCTTACACAATGTTTATGACTATTTCCCAGGACCAGCCCCCAAACCCACATGCCCACCTTTACCCCCACACTCCAAACTGTGCAATAAAGGACCTGAAGTTAGTGTTATTCTTTCTGAAACATCCATTAACATCTTGCCCTCATTCATTTAATATATTTTTTTAATTGGAGGAGGGGTCAATTCTGATCATTCCTGAAATACCTCTACTTAATTTCTGCCTTTCTTCTCTTTGATTTTCAAATTTTACTGATCCCCGAAATGGGTTTTTGTCATACTAGCTCTGTTTCCCAGACTTGACCTAATGATTTACTACATGCTAGGCAATCATGCAGTGTGCTTTATATATCTAATTTAATCTTGACAATAAACTATAAGATAGTTACAACTATTATCTCTATTTTCCAGATGGAAAAATTGAGGTTCAGAGAGGTAGCAGAACTTGCATAGGGCCACACAGCTCTTATGTAGTAGAGCTGAGATGAAAGTTTATTCAAGTCTAAACCCTTGCTCCTTTTTATTATGCCTCAGCTAGACTTCAGAGAAGCAACTTCCTTTCTAGTACTTTAGGCTGAAATAACAGTAAGAGACCCTGTTATTTAGAATCCACAGACAACATGGTTAAGAGAGGCTACCAGTTGTTCAAGGCTAACCATTCTCTCTTGAAGGTGAATTAAACTAAACCCATCTGTAAGTCACACTGAGTCCCACAGCAGTATCTGAGATGCCCAGGCTGAATAGAGGATCCCAGGATTCTTGGAACCTTAGTTGGTTGAAACTAAAACAAGTTCATTAAAAAAAAAGAAAGCAAAAGAAAGCCAAGTACAGGGGTTTACCCTCTAAACTAGCACCCCAGGAGGCCAAGGCAGGCAGATTGCTTGAGGTCAGAAATTTGAAACTGAGCAAGAGTTTTTCTGCTAAAAATAGAAAAACTAGCTGGGCTTTGTGGCAGACGCCTGTAGTCTCAACTTCTTGGGAAGCTGAGGCAAGAGGATCACTCAAGCCCAAGAATTTGAGGTTGCTTTGAGCTATGATGATGCCATGGCACTCAACCCCAGGGCAGCAGAGGGAGAGACTCTGTCTCAGAAACAGAAAAAAAAGAATTATTACTTTAAAGCTGCAAAAGTTTTTATCTAACTGAGATAGAGATTCCAGGGCAAATTGCTTCTGAGAAAATAACCCAAATAGTCCCTTACTGATGCAAATGGAAACCAACACCTTTTTTGGAAACTAGAACTCCTTTGGGTGGAGAAAATAAATATTGTCTATGTTTGAGAGAATTTTGGAGAAAATGTGTCTCCTATATGAGGCAGAAACGGGTTAACGAGTTGTTATGATGCTGATTGAACAGGATTTAAGTGTAAGGGCCATGACCTGATGGATCTATACTCATAAGAAAACTTGGGAGACCTTGATAAAGTAAAGTAAAATTTTATCAGAGTTCAGACTACATAATGAGGCACAGAATTAAGGGAAGAAATTATTTTCCTTCATCTAGTCCAGCACCTTGATGCTGGCTGGTCTTTTTTTTTTTCCCATTATATGTAGTATGTCCTATAGAAATGCATTTGATTAATATTTTTCTTTTTACATAAGGAATTATTTGTCTTAGGTTTTCTTGGCATAAATTTGATAATCAACAAATGATGGTGAATATGCTTCCTTCTTACTTTTTTTTGTTTGGTTTTTTTTTTTTTTTTTTGCTTGATGAGGTCCTGTTCCATCTCCTGGGTCAGAGTGCGGTGGCATCATCATAGCTCACAGCAATCGCAAACTCCTGGGCTCAAGCCATCCTCCTGCCTGAGGTAGCTGGGACTATAGATATGTGTTGTGACACCCAGTTAGTTACCTTTATTTTTTGTAGAAACAGGAGTCTCACATTGGTCTCAAACGCCTATCCTTAAAGTACTCCTCACACCTCCCGAAGTGCTGGGATTATAGGCATGAGCCACTGTGACTTTTATACTTAATTTATCTCTTATTTTCTTGTATTGTCACATTTACTGTAATGGCAATTTATTTAAAATTATATGAAGTAATTAAAACAGTGATGATTTGAGCAGTTTCTAGAGGATGGATTTGAGAAAGAAAGGCTTCAAGGAAAGTGAGCAGCTAAAATGTGACAAGTGCTGTTTTTCACAATGGCGAGGACCAGGTCAATGGCCACTGCAATCATAGGGAAAGGATATATCTGGGAGTAAAGAATTGTTTGACCTCTGAGACATGAGGCTTTGGTTCAAAATTTGTCAAAATTTTATATCTGTATTATAACTTTATAGTAGCCATAAAATTTATCACATTTAAAAGAAACATTAGTATACTCACTTAATGAAGGTAAAAGAAATGGATTAAAATTATTAGTTTATAAAGATTTTCAAAAGATAATGAGAAGAGCAAAGAAATTAGAAGATATTTAAATATTCTTCTACATCACCATGTACTGCTATTTAACTTCATGATTTCAAAATAATTCTCAACATTTAATATGTTTATAATACATGTCCAGTTTCAAAGTGACTTTATGGATATAGCCTCACTTGATTCTCATGATGATTTTGTGGGATAAATACTGGTAGAGATATCTAGTGAGTTTCCAGCACTCTATAGATTGTACAATACCTTTGCTTACATTGTTGGTGTTCATATTTCCATCAATCATTTTGTTGTTCAGTTCTAGGATTTCTGTGTTAACTGAAATATATTTTCAATATCAGTTCATCGGACTTGTTTTACAGACTGTGGTCTATTGTCTACAATGCATAGATTTTAAATGCCAATCCATTAACTTACATGTTTTTTAATCTGTGGTGATTTTTTCCTGACATTATTGTCTATATGATGATTATACTTTATTTCTAAAGGTTGATATTGATGTTTATGATAGGACATGATAAGAAACTACCAAACTATTTTCCAGAGTGACTGTACAATTTTACATCCCCACCAGCAAAGCGTGAGTCATCCAACATCTTTGCGGACTTGTCAGCTTTTGATGTTGTTATTATTTTTTATTTTAGCCATCTGAAACCTGTATAATCAGATGTCATTGTGACTTTAATTGGCATTTCCCTAATGGTCGATGATATTAAACATCTTTTGTATGTGCTTATTTACCATCTGGGTATCCTCTTAGGTGAAATGTCTTTTGCCCATCTTCTAATTGGATTGTTTGATATTAAATGTTCCATTTTGAAAGTTCCTTAAATATATTATATGCCAGTTCTTAGTTCTTAGTCCAATAAGTGGTTCCAAATATTTTCTCCCACTCTCCAGACTCTCATTTCATCCTCCTCACTTTTTTGATGAGGTCTAATTAGTCAAGTTTTTCTTGTGTACTCTTGGACACTTATCTGAGAGAAATGAAAAACTATGTTCACTCAAAAACAAATCTTCATGAAGATGTATTTGCATTTATTTATTTTATTTTGATGAACAACATAAATTAAAAGACTTTTTTTTTCTAGACCCTAAGTCCAAGAACAATTTCAGTAATTTCTTGTAATTCTTTTCAGCATTTCTATTGTAGTCACCTATTGCATGAAATTCAATATGGTTCAAATATATTTAACAAAAGATTTGATCTAATTAATGTGTGGTTTCTGTTTACATAAAGAATTGTTTTAACTTATAACGTTTCAAATATGACAATTTTGTTTGTTATCAATTCAATAGTAATTATGAAGCATTTACCATATGTATTGCCAAGGACATAAAAATCATTTAATATGAGATCTCTTCTAGCCACTTAGTCCATCTCAGACTAGAATATAAATAATTCCTTGTACTGTATTGTTATAAGCACTGTGATAGAAATGTGCCTAGTTAAGTGAACAGAGAAAGCATTACAAACCAAAAGTTACTTGTTTCTGATTTGTCTGGTAGACAAATTTGAGTAAGGAAGAGCATTTCAGTCCCAGAAAACAGTAAATAAAGGTATAGAGGCACCAAATAATATGACATCTTCAGGAAAGTGCAAGTTGCTGCGCATGGTAAATTGCAGAGCCGTGTGAGACGAGGTTGGTTAAAATGTCAGAGTGGAACATTTGGTTGTTGATTTTCAATCTTTCTTCTTCTGGAAGTGATAAATAATTGAGCTGATAAATGTATTAGTCTGATTTGATTATTCCACATTGTACACATGTATCAGAACATCACACTGTATCCCATAAATATTTTCAATTAAAAATAAAAAATAAAACAAAACTTCCGTGAAAGTTGTAGCCAAACCAGATTTCATCCTATAGCAAAAGGGAAATCATGAAAATACATTTGAGTTTGGCAAGGCTAAGATCAGATTTAAATTTTTTTTAAAGATAACTAGAATTATCAAGAAGAAGAAATTAGAGAAAAGTGAGATTACATGTAAAAGCAGAGTAACTAGCTAAAAGATTATGCTTGAGTCCTTGTGAGAATGCGGGCTGTATGGAAGTGACAGTTGTGCCAATATGATGAGGCAGCATTAAAGAGCTGTTTGGCAAATAGAAATAGAAAACTTGATGACATATGGGGTGGTAAGGAACAGAAAGAGATCAAGAAAGACTCCTTGGCTTTCTGGCTTGAGTTACCGAATAAATCCAGGGTTCTTCACTAGGGTAGAGAACGCAGAGAAAAGGACAGTCTTGCCTGTGTGGACAGTGGATTTGTTTGAGATATGGGAAGTTTGAGGTATCTCTTGGACATCCAAGTGCTCTAGATCAACACTTCTTAAACTTGGATGTGCCTGTAAATCACTCAGGGATCTTGTTAAAACCCAGGTCCTAATTCAGAAGATTTTTCAGTTCCCATAAGCTCCCAGGTGATGACAAGGTTGATTCTGCAGCGCACCCTTCACAGGTGGCATCTTGAACCCTAAGTGGCAACAGGATGCCTGTCAATGATAAAGTGAGGTTTGCTGAAGGAAAAAAGAAAAGAAAAAGATAAAGAAAGACAACAAAAGAAGAAGAGGAAGAGGAGGAGGGTGGGAAGGAGGAATGTAGAGCAAAGAGAAAATGACACTGCAACAAAAGTGAAGGTAAGATAGGGAGATAAAGGTGAAGGAGAAGAAAGATAAGGTAAGGAACAAAAAGCTGCTACGAACCATTACTGATGTTGCATTTCACTACATCTGTGCTGAGGATGCCTATCCTCTCTCTGTCTAAAGAACAAAGTAATTTTTAAAAAATTAAACAAAAGCAATTTGTTAGTGCCTGCCAGAGTACAAACATTAAATAACCATTGTGAATTAGAGAGAACTGAAGGCTGTTGTTCAGAACTCAAAGCTTTTATTTTATTTACCCCGTGGATGCTATACAACAGTATAATTGGTGCATTTGCAACAAGGATATAGCTGGTATATTTGCAGCAGTACCTCATAAGGAGTAATATCAAAACTCAAAGTAGAATAAGAAAAAGTTTACAGGAAAAAAACTGGAAGGAAATTCAAGAGATTCAAACCTATTTCTCAAACAAGAGGGTCGTAGTTTTTAGCTCAGTTTGTTCTGTTTTGTTTTGTTTCAATATTAGGCTAGATTTTCATAGGCTTAGTAGTTTCTAGTGGGTCCTGCCAGAGAGGTGGTAACCCCCATGACCTCTCCAGGTCCGTTGCAACCCTTGAATTCTTTGGCTGTTCACTCCTTTGTTTCACCTTTTATCTGTCAAGGCTTAACTTGTCTTTTCCTATTGCATTCAATGAAACAAATATTAAGCATACAGCATTTTTGTAAGTTAATAATACTTATTCGTTTTCATTCAATTATTTTCTTATCAAATTGTTTCAAGGTGTTTTCAAGTCTATCTAAAAGAGAAAATAACCACGTGCTCACAAATATGTACCATTTGAGGAAGCCTGCACTGGCCTTTATAGTCCGTGTCTAATCATCTAAATACTATCACAGGCAAGGCATTTCCTAGGTTCATAGTAGAAAGTGATCATTTATCAGGATGGAATCAACAATATACTTTTTTAAACACTATTTTATCTTGATAATTTAGTTCTATCAAATATATTTTCTAGTGCCAGATTATGCCCAAGCTTAATTTTTTAATAGAAACACATATATACACACATATATAGTAACTAAACAAGAAAAGAAGTCCATATCAAAATGTAATTATTATTACAGATATTTTAGCAAAGCCATAAATAATTATTTCCATTTTTCATTCAGATATCCTGAAGAGTTTTCATATTTCAAAATAACTAACTCATTAATCCTTACTTCCTCTCTGTGGTTACAGGTAAATAATCTGATTAATTTCATTTTTCCGATGTTCTTTTTTTTCCTTAAAAAAAAAGATAATTGTAAAATGATTTGCTACACTACTGTGTTTGAGGGGTAAAAATGAACAAATCTTGATTTTTTAGTCTTTACCATGAGCATTTTACTACCGGGACTCAGTGAATAAATTTTTGAGAAAGTGAAATGGACAGGCTTGTTGTTGTTGTTTAACCATCCTATTCTGTCAGCAATATTTCTTTCATAACTTATTTATTGTGCTTCTATCTAGGTCACCCCTTTGCCAAAATTTTCTCCTTGGACATTCTTTCTGGTTGAACATTGTCCATTAATATTATCATAGATTGAATGATTCTTCCACGGATGTGCTCCTTATTAAGTAATATGAAATTTTACTCCATATTGACTAATTTTACTTTAAAATTAAATTGTTTGTTCTCCCCAGAGATCACTAAATTGAATACTACCACTTCTGTTCCTTTTCTGACTTTTTCTTGTGAATATCATTGTGATTACATTATAGAAGGATTCATCTAACCCAAGCTGTTTGTCTATAAGATGTATCAGAGCATAACACACTAGCAGTGCCAATGTGATTTTTTAAAGTTGTAAGAATTTAGGGCCGGGCATGGTGGCTCATGCCTGTAATCCTAGAACTCTGGGAGGCCGAGGCAGGAGGATGGCTTGAGCTCATGGTTTCATGATCACATTGAGAAGAGCAAGACCCTGTCTCTATAAATAGCCAGGCTTTGTGGTGGGCGCTTATAGTCCCAGCTACTTGGGAGGCTAAATCAAGAAAATCCCTTGAGTCCAAGAGTTTGAGGTTGCTGTGAGCTGTGATGCCAAAGCACTCTAACAAGAGTGACAAAGTGAGATTCTGTCTCAAATAAAATAATAAATAAAAATAATAAAGTTGTAAGAATTTCAATTACCTCTCCATAAATACAACTCATTCTCTTTTCTTCTCATTTTAAAAAATGTTGTCCCTGGAGAATATGCATTTAACTTTCAGCAAAAGAAGTAAAGTCTTTCTCCATCCCATCATGTCAAACCATTCTAAAGCTTTACTATCATATGAAACGATTAAAGAAACTTGTGAAGTAGTGAAAATACAGAAGAGAAAGTTTATGTGAGTGTATAAACAGGGAATGAATTTAATTAGGAAAGGAAAAGTGATCAGGAATCATGATGAAAAAAAGCAATACTAATGTGGCATTTCAAATTACCTTGGAGTGGAATACTAAAAAGGCCATTGTAAAATATCTCATTCCCCTCTCCATGATACAAGGAATAGAGAAAATTATCAGAAAAAGGAATCTAGTTGCTTTCTTTTGGGCGGTAGGTGAGATGGTAACTGGTTCATAGTAAGTTCTCATTATTCTGCATGACATGAAAACAAAATACAGTATGTTCAAGGGGGTTATTCAGACTGTAGAATCCGAATCTAACATTAAGAAAAGTTAAAATAACCTTTACCTTTTTTTTGCCTTATTCTTCTTGAAAAAAATATGCCTGTTAATAAATGGTGTCATTGTTTATAGAGGAAAATGTACTTATATTTTCTTCTTAACTAAAAATATGTTTGGGGAATGAAACTGAAAGATATAAATAGAAGTTAAAAAATTTGTACTAAAATTTTGAAATAAGATTATAAAACAAGCCTACTTATCCATTTCCAAATAAAGGACCAGCTAAAACTGAATCCCCAGTTCCCTCTATGAGCTTAAAATATAGGGCTCTTGCATGATAACCTCTTGATTTCATCCTCTGCTTTACTGCACTTTCTTTGAAATAAAATTAAATCTAGTTCTAGTTTTGCAGAACATTGTATAATAGGAATATTTGGTTGCTTATGCTTGTTTGTTTTTATCCTGTTTTGTGTACCCTTGCTCAGAGGGAAATTGAGCAAGTTATTCTTTGTCCTTCTTCTTCACCTTTTGATAATCTTGCAAGGTGATTGGTTAAAAAAAGGAAAGATATAGAATATATATCAAATTTAAAAAAAAAAGTCTAATTGGGCCAGGTGTGGTGACTTATGCCTGTAATCCTAGCACTCTGGGAGGCCAAGGGGGGTGGATTGCCTGAGTTCACAGGTTCGAGACAAGCCTGAGCAAGAGCGAGACCTCATCTCTAAAAATAGCTGCGTGTTGTGGCAGGGGACTATAGTCCCAGCTACTCGGAAGGCTAAGGCAAGAGAATTGCTTGAGCCCAAGAGTTTAAGGTTGTTGAGAGTTATGAAGCCATGGCACTCTACCAAGGGTGACAAAGTGAGACTCTGCCTCAAAAAAAAAAAAGTCTAGTTGGAAAATTCGCTAAAAGAATAAGGATAATTTAACAGTACTGGACAAAGAGGGAAATAAAGAAAGAAATAATTGGCAGGATGGTTGGCAAGATAACCTACTATTAAAGTAATAGGTTATTGTTCCCATATCTATTTAGTTTATCAAGGAGATTTTTTAAACTGCAATTTAAAAAATCTTCCATGTCCCCATCATTTCTTTTTTATTTTTTTATTTTATTTTATTTTATTTCATTTTTGAGACAGAGCCTCAAGCTATCACCCTGGATAGAGTGCCGTGGCATCACAGCTCACAGCAACCTCCAATTCCTGGGCTCAAGCGAGTCTCCTGCCTCTGCCTCCCAAGTAGCTGGAACTACAGGCTCCCGGCGCAAC
>CAUYRH010030362.1:0-35713 GCA_963574655.1 Perodicticus potto | reverse complement strand
CCTGTAGTCCCAGCTACTTGGGAGGCGGAGGCAAGAGACTTCCTTGAGCCCAGGAATTGGAGGTTGCTGTGAGCTGTGAAACCACTCTATCCAGGGTGACAGCTTGAGGCTCTGTCTCAAAAAAAAAAAAAATTCTGTTTTCTTCCTTCAGCTTTCTTTTGGTCTCCTTTGACATGATGGGATGTTAAACAGACAGAATTAAAGGTTACTGTCAAGCTTTGCAACTATTCACAAATTCCATTTCAAACAGAAACAGCACACTGTTGTCAAAAGACTGGTGTACTCAACCCCCATAATGTCTTGCCAACCAGCATCATGCACCAGTCAGGTGGGGAAGTTAGAACTAAATCACAATCACAGCAGCCATCAATTTAGCCCTTATGGTTTACTAATGTTCTAATTGTACTGGTCAATCTGGGAGGATCGTTTAATTGAAATTTATTTTATTCTCTGGTATTTTAAATATGTTCATTTAAAAAGTAAAATAAAAATATAAAAGATGAATAAAAATGTATTAATAAAAATAAAAGGATTTATTCAGTAAAATTTGGCTTTAGTCAAACTGCCTCACTTAAGGACCTAGGTAGTAATGTGTGGCCTTTAAGGCCACAGGTTTCATACCCCTGCTCTAGATGTTAGCCCCAGTTTGAGTAGAATCAGATGTATCTTTGTATCTCTAGTGCTTATGATGGAACTGAAACTCACAAATAGTTATTTGAATTAAAGTATGAAAATATGCCCACACCAAACATTCTCTATAAGTACATTTTTAATGTAATAGTGTGTATTTATTTTCTCTTGTAAAGAACTTACTTTAGTTCCTCTCTGTGTTGGGGAGATACTAAACCCAAGACATTAAAGGTTATCTGTAACTAATAGTCTCAGTGATTTCTCCTCCTGATTTGTGATACCCTGATCACTTTCACTCCCCCTTTCCACTTGCAATTTTCTATATACAGCTTGTTTTATCTATGAACATGGCATATATACATGTAAACAAAATGGAATATTCGTCATAAAAATGACTGAAATCTTATCATTTGCAACAACACAGATGGAACTGGAAGATATTAAGTGAAACGAGCCAGGCATAGAAGGACAAACTTATCACATTCTCACATGTGGTAGCTAAAAATTAAAAAAATTGAATTCATGGAGATAGAAAGTAAATTAATCATTACCAGTGGTTGGGAAGGGCAGTAGGGGTAGCTGGTGGGGTATTAAATTGGAGATGGTTACTGGGTGCACCAACAGTTAGGTACAATGAATAAGATCTAGTCTATGGTTGCACAGCAGGATGAGCATGGTTAGCAATAATTTGTTGTATATTTTAAAAACCAAAGGAATGGAATTGGAATGTTCCCAACACAAAGAAATAACAAATGCTTGAGGTGAGGGATACCTCAGTTACCCTGATTTGATCATTATAAAGTATATACCTGTATCACAAAATCACATGTACCCCACAAAATACAACTATGTGCCCATAATAACTAAAAATCAAAATTAAAAAAATAATCCAATAGTACATGGTCCTCTTAAGGGAAATGTGGGATTGACATACAAAAACAAAAAAAAACCCAAAAAACAAAAACTGTGGTGATACAGTTCTAAAATACAATAAAATTCCAGCATTATTTTCATTACATCTCAGAATGATCTTCACATTTCAGAATAAATAGAGAGAATAAGAGTCTACATTTTTAAAAAATTTCTTTTAGCATCATTCAGAATGATATGTTCTAAATTTTTTTAAGGGAGAAGAAGGACCAATTGGACCCTTTGGAGAACTGGGGCCAAGGGTAAGTGTCATATAAATAATTTTCCACACTTGCTTCTCTTGCAATCAACTGTTCTATAAATAATTTTAATAGCAGAAAACTTTAAATGACAGTGAAGAACAAGTATTAAAGTAAACTATAGCTAAAAAATCTCCCCAAATAAAATAGGCCAATAACTGGAATTCTTAGGGATATTTTGAATGATATTACATCCATCACATATTTACTTGTTTTTTCTGTGGTCTTTTGGTCTTAGTACTGCATTTTGCTGTGTATAATGTGCACTTTTGACCAAAATTTTTGAGGGAAAAATAAGGATACACATTATACATGGGTGGCACTACTTCTGTACCTATGTAAATGTTTTAATCATTTTATTTACACTTAGTTATTAAAAGTGTAGCCCTAGAAAGCAATAATAATATCCATATGCAAAATAATGCCCTGAAATATGGTAATAACTGATTCCTGGAAAATAATACCCTGGAATCGGTTTTGTTGACCTTACAATGAACTTGCAACAAAAGCCCATGTTATACAAAGTACAAAAGCAATCTCTGAGGTCTTGAAGACCCAACTTGTGACACCTGGTGAGCTAACCAGCCAACCGCAACCTCATGACATGTCAGTAAACAAGCTCTTTAAGGCCCTAATAAAGAAAGAGTGAGCATCACAGATGCAATCAGCTGGTAATGATTTAACCTCTGTAGATGTTAAATCATTGTCTGACAGACAGAATCAAAAAATCATCCATTTCCCAGCTTTGTGATTGGGTCCTAAGATCATGGAATGATATCAAGAAGGAAGAGGTTGTGAAAAATTTTTTTTTTAAATGTGGCATCAGCAATGATGTGGACGGAATTGAGGGCAAGGAAATTTACTGGGATGAGGAAAGTGACTCTTCATAAGACACCAGTAATGTAGAAATTAAATAAGATGATATTTGTGGTTTTGACAATCATGAAGACCTCTTGGCCACCTATGATGTGTAAATTTCATACATTTGTTACTAGTACATAAAATTTCTTGTACCTCACATCTGTTCTTTTGTTTTGTAATTATTTGTTACATAAAATTTTTGGACCGTATTATGTTAAAAAACAAATGCTAAAATTCCTTTATAATACAAAAAACAAGTACCTAAATATAAACAAATAAAAATCTAAATTCAAAAATAAAAATGAAAGATTTTTTTTTCCCTGAAAATTTGGGCCAAAACATGGGTGTGCATTATATAATGGGAGCCATTATAAATGGAAAAGTACAGTAATTTGTGCAAATTATTTCTAAATTTTTCAATTTACAAATTGAAGCTAAATACTTTCACCATTTTAATATTATTCCAGGGATTTCTGTTTTCTAAGTATGTCAGTAAAATATGGAAAGCTAATAATGTAACTTTTCTGCCAATTTCATGAGATAATAAATACTGTGTAAAAATATATGAATTATTTGTTTTCAGGCTCTGAAATGAATTTTTAAAGCATTTTTTGTATCATGAGCAAAGTTTACATTATCATGAAATAATTAAAGTATATGCATTATGATACATTTACTTTAAGAGGCATTAGACTCACTCACATGAAATACATTTCATTCTCTTTTCTTGAGAACATTGTACATAAAGTGCTGGTTCTTAAAAGGTTTTCACTTTCCTCAGTGTTTTGTAGTTCTCTTTGTAGAGATCTTTCATCTCTTTGTTTAAGGACATTCCCAGATATTTTATTTTCTTTTTGGCTATTATCAATAATTGAGTATTTGATCTGACTCTCAGATTGACTGTTATTGTTGCATAGGAAGGCTACTAATTTGTGTACATTGATTTTGTAACCTGAGACTTTATTGTATTTATTTATCAATTCCAGGAGTATCTTGGTGGAATCTTTGGAGTTTTCTAGATATAAGATTATATCTTCAGTAAAAAGCAATAGCTTGACCTCCTCTTTCCCAATTTGGACATCCATAATTTCTTTCTTTTGGCTGATTGCTTTGGCCAGGACTTCCAGCACTATGTTGAATAGACATAGTGTCAGTGGGGATTCTTGTCTTGTTCCAGTTCTTAGTGAAAATGCTTTCAACTTTTCCCCATTCAGTATGATGTTTGCTATGGGTTACTCAAATATAAGTTTTATAATTTTGAGATATGTTCTTTTTATGCCTACTTTATGTGATTTTTTATTATGAAAGGATGCTAAATTTTGTTGAATGATTTTTCTGCATCTATTGAGATGGTCATATGATCTTTGATTTTGCTTCTGTTTATGTGTTGAATCACTTTTATCGATTTATGTATATTGAACCATCCTTGCATCCCTGGAATAAGGATTGGTCCTGGAATAAGGAATAAACTTGGTCATGGTAATTTTTTTTTATGTTCTATTGACTTCAGTTTGCTAGTATTTTATTGAGGATTTTTGTATCTATACTCATAAGGGATATTGGCCAGTAGTTTTCTTTTTTGTGTGTGTTATTTCCTGGCTTCAATATCAAGGTGATAGTAGCTTTATAGAATGAGTTTGGGAAGATTCTCTCCTTCTGGATGTAAAGGAATAGTTTCTATAGCATAAGTATTAACTTTTTTGTAGGACTGACAAAAATTCAGCTATGAATTCATCTGGTCTGGAGGGGGATTTTGTTGTTGTTGTTAGAAGACGATAAAAACAAAGGGAGAAACATCATGCTAATGCATCCTCATTTATAAGTGAAATATGTTTGTAAATGACAATATACTTGTAAATAACAATAAATGACAATTAGTGACACAGTGTATGGGGAAAGGAAAGAGTAGACAGAGAGAGAAGGAGGCAGGGGGTGAGGGGAAAAAAATTAAAAAATGAACAAAAGCTTTTCAAAAGAAGATGGGCAGATGGCCAATAAACACATGAAAAAATGCTCAGGGTCACTAACCATCAGGGAAATGCAAATTAAAATAACAATGAGACATCACCTTACCTTCCTTAGAATGCTCTTTATTAAAAAGCCCAAAACAATAGATGCTGACATGGATACAGAGAGAAAGGAATGCTTGTACACTGTAGGTGGGACTGCAAATTAGTAAGGCCTCTGTGGAAAACAGTATAGAGATTCCTCAAAGAACTAAAAATAGATCTACCATTTGATCCAGCAATTTTATTACTTGATATTTATCCAAAGAAAAAGAAATCATTATGTCAACAAGACATTTGACTCAAATGTTTATTACATCACAGTTCACAATGGCAAAGATACTGAATCAACCCATGTGTCCATCAATTCTTGAGTAGATTAACAAAATGTGGTATATTTATACCATGACGTGCTACTCATGAAGAAGGATAACTTAATGCCCTTTGCAACAATTTGGATGGAACCGAGACTATTATCTTAAGTGAAGTATCTAAAAAGTAGAAAAATAAATACCACGCATATTCACTATTAAACTGGAACTAATGGCTGAGCATACGCATGCATAGAGGGAAGTAAAAGTGGATGGAAACCAAGTGAGGGAGAAGGAGGAGGAGGGGATGTGTGGAAAACTACCTAATGGATATGATGAGTGCTACCTGGGTGACAGGCACACTCATAACCATGACTCAAGCATTATAAAAGCACTTCATGTAACCAAAAATATTAGTATCTGTATAATGCTTTGAAATAAAAAAATCACATTTAAAGAGGCAGTTATTATTTCTTTTGCATCTTTCTCCAATATCTGCCAATATATGTGGCACATATATTGCTACAATCCCATTAAAAGAAAAGAGTCATTATTCTATTTTTTTTTTTTTTGCAAGGATAGTTGTATAAAAGAAAAACTATTATTCAATCCCAGGGAAATTGATTTCATTAAAAATTTCCTCCTGGTGGGAGGAGGAAAAAGAAGATGGGTAAATTCACCCCTAACAGTTACAGTGCACAGTATCCAGGCGACGGGACACTTACAACTTTGACTCAAACTGTACAAAAGAATTCATGCAGTCAAATTATTTGTACCCCCATCATATTCTGAATTAAAAAAAAAATAAAATTTACTTCCCTGGAAAACAGAACTCATCTCTTGTCCACTTAGTTTGTGCAATTATTATTATTGTTTCTACTGTTGGCTGAAAACCAACGTGGAGTCTGGTACTGCTGTAGAGTTTATCCTATAAATCATCTCTAATACTGAAACAACTCTACAGGATATTGCCCTCTGTAAAATGTTTACATTTTTATATGTAAAAATAAGATTTCAATGTTATATGTTGAAATATAACACTCTCAAAATCCATCTGTTATGATAGAATTTTTTTTGAAAAGGATACCATAATTTTTCTCTTCTCTTCTCTTAGTGTTTTGATACTACTTTTTCTCTTTTCTTCTCTTAGTGTTTGATACTACTTTTACTAAAGTTTAGTCTTTCAAAACCCTACAGAGCACCTGGATAGGTCATTGGTAACAACTCTGTTACTAATGCTCTAAATTGCTTGATTTCAAAGAAGTTATAATCGTGCTGATGCCAGACTCCAGGGAGATTCTTTCCATAATGTAAATGTGATATATAACTATTTCCATTCTTCTTTCCCTCTCCCATGACTCGATATCCCTCCTCATCCTGTTTAAGATATTATAATTACTCCCTTGATTGCATCCTGAATTCCCTCTTCATACCCATTTATTCTTTTACTTTTCTAAATTATTTCATACTTTTTCTGTCTTCAAACTCCATTTGCCTCTTCCTCATCCTCTTTCTTAACCTTTACCTTGCTTCTTACTTCTCTGAAAACACTGGAATCAGAAGACATTGACAATTTATATCATTGCATCTACCTCCCTCTCTCTAAGCCCATTGACTACAGTGCCTTCTCTCCTGTGACTGTGGAGAAATAGGCCATATTTTAAGGGAAGGTCTAAACTTCCCCTTGTTTACTATACACTCTGTCCTCTTGTCTATTCAAGAACATTGGTCTAGAACAGTAATTCTCAACTGTCCTAATGCCACAATGTATTTTCATTGTTACACAGGGGTTGTGACCCACAGGTTGAAAACCGCTGGTCTAGAAGTTCTCCCCTCTCTCTCCTGTATCTTAATTCTTTCTCTCTACTAGATCATCCTAATAGCATATAAACATGCTATTATTTCTTCCACCTTAAAAACAAAAGCAAAACTTGGATTGATCCCAGTTTCCCCTTATTATCTTATTTTTCTCCTTCATTTTTCAGTAGAACTCCTCAAAAGTGTTTTCTATACATGCTTTTAACCACAACCACTATCCCTCTATCTGCTTAAACCACTTTCATCCCATCCGCTGGAGTACAGATCCCAACCTTCATAAGATTATGAAGATGACCTTCATAAGATGGTTAAAGTAGGCTCTTTGTTGCTGAATTGAGTGGTCATTAATTAGTTCTCATAATCTTAACATTATTCAGTCCTCGTATCCCTCAGAATTTGACAATACCATTTCCCTGGAACCAATTTCTTCACTTGCATTATTTCCATGCTAACTCTTTAGCATCAAATTTATTTCATTTCTTCAAATTCTAAATGTTAAAAGTGCTCTGAGGCATAGTTGTCTGTGAAATACTTATTCATGTCTGTCTACATTCACTGCTAGACGAGCTCATCCAGTCCTATAGCTTTAAATGCCATCAAAATGCTGATGATTTTAAAAATTATGACTTTGAGTCAGAACCTTCTACCTGCTGTAGTCTTGACATGTATAACTACCACTTAAATGTATAACAAGCACATCAAACTCAACTGTCCAAAACTCAGCTTCTAACTCACCCTTTACAACTGTTCTGAGCTTTCCTTATGTCATGTGTCAGTTACTCAGATTAAAAATCTTAAATTCCTTTTGACTTTCCTTCTTTTTCTCCCACATTCCTCACATGACCTGCCAACTGTTTCTGTAGGCTGTACCTGCAGGCCTCCTATATCTAGAATGTCACCACTTTTTACAACCTCCTCTAATATAACCCTGATCTACACCACCATAGTGTATCTCTTGGATTATTGCAGCAGAATCTTATTTGAGTTAACTGCTCCTTATACTTGCATTCAAGTGATCCTATTAAAGTAAAGATCATATCTGTTTTCTTCTCAAATGTTGTCTAAGGCTTTCTTTCCCACTCAGAGTGAAGATGCAAGCACTTACGGTAACTTACCAGGCCCACCGGACCTGACTTCCCGTCCCTCATTCCTTCCTTTGACCTCATCCCCTTACTGATCTTCTCTTTAATGCTTCTCCAGCTCAAAGTTCCTCAACACACCCTGTGCATCCCAGCAGCAGTACCTTGGTATTTGCTCTTTCCCTCCACCTAGAGTACTTTTCCTTCAGATAGACCTGTAATTTGTTCCCTTTTTAAAGTGTTTTCTCAAATGCCACCTTTTCAGTGAAATCTTATCAAGATTTTCAATAAAACTCTCCCAGGAGTTTATATCTCTCTTCCCTGCTTAATTTGATGTCTTTCATATTACTACTACCTAATGTACCATATATTTTACTTATTTTTAAAAATCTTGTCCCAGCACTTGGAAGGCCAAGGGAGGTGGATTGTCTGAGTTCACAGGTTTGAGATCAGCCTGAGCCAGAGCAAGACCTCGTCTCTAAAAATAGCCAGCATTGTGATGGGTGCCTGTACTTGGGAGGCTGAGGCAAGAGAATCACTTAAGTCCAAGAGTTTGAGGTTGCTGTGAGCTATGACTCCACTGCACTCCATCAAGGGTGACAAGTGAGACTCTGTCTCAAAAAAATAAATAAAAAATCTCAGGCCAGGCATGGTGGCTTACACTTATAATCCTAGCACTCTGGGAGGCTGAGGTGAGTGGATTGCCTGAGTTCAGGAGTTGAAGACCAATCTGAGCAAGAGCAAGATCCAGTTTCTATGAATATTTGGGCATCGTGGCAGGCATCTGTAGTCCCAGCTACTGGAAGGCTGAGGCAAGAGGATCACTTGAGCCCAAGAGTTTAAGATTGCAGTGAGCTATGATGCCATAGCAGTCTACCGAGGGTGACAAAATAAAATTCTGTCTCAAAAAGAACAACAACAAAAAACCCAACCCTGGTCATCTTTACTAAAATACAAGCTCTAAGAGGACAGTTAATTTAGTGTATTCCCCGGTCCTTGGCACCTAGAAATATGCATGGCACAGAGTAGACAGTCAGTTGTAGAATGAACTGCTAATAAATGTGATGAAATACATTTATCAAATAATTTGGAAGTGTTTAATTTTATGAGAATAGTCTAAATTGTATAAACTTTAGGAAACATTCAAAAATGAGAATGACTAAACGAATCTCTTCCTTTCTTTTATTTCCTTCTCTTCTAGGGAAAACCAGGTCAAAAGGGATATGCAGGTGAACCAGGACCAGAAGGCTTAAAGGTAAAGCAACTGACTCTAGTATCCATTTTAAAGCATAATTATTACAGAGATAAAATTATGATTCTCCTGCAGTTGAGAATCTATATATTTATATTGATCTAAATACAGATTGCATATTCCATATCTGAAATGCATGAAACCAGAAACATTTTGGTTTCATATTTCTTCGAATTTGGGAATATTTGTATTATTTATAGTTATATTTGAGTATCCCAAACTCAAAAATCTGAAATCCATAATGTTCCATGGAGCATTATGTCAGTGCTCCAAAAGTTTCAGCTTCCAGATTTTCAGATTTGGGATGCTCAAGCTGTGTCTATGACTGTATCTATAACTAAATATTTGTATAGCTATGCAATTGAATAAAGAAATGTTAGGATAAGGCACAGGAGGTCAGACACAGGACAGTTAACCACAACTTTGGTTATTATGTCCTCTTGGGCAGAAATCTACACGTTAATATAGCGTTACCAAATCTGGGGTTCTTAATCGCAGTAAATGTTGATTCCAGCTAAGTATAGATTGTTCTCCACATAATCATTGGGTAGACTTTATTACTCTATGACACCAAAAAGATCTACCACTCACTTTTTGCTTTATTTCCAAGGGTTAGATGTTTTTAATAATGCCAATAAATATAAAGTAATGTTGTGGTTGAATATGTACAGACAGCATCAAAGTCTGAAAGAAACTAGCTGATAAGAATTGTTGATTTTTGCAAATTTAAAATATAATAATTGAAAGAGTCACAGCATTATTGCTAACTTTCCTAAAGGTGGAGGTTTTTTTTATCAAGCTTATCATTTTTATGATGCAGAAATCTAAGGAAAAGCTAGACCACACAACATTTTCCAAGATCAATCAAGAAATAGGAGCTAAAGTTTTACTTAATATATCAACATGTCTGTGACTGGACTTATTCTCAATGAATATGTATACCTGATATTTTCTCAAATTATATACAAAAACTTTGTAGAAGTATAATGTTTATAAACAGAAAGCTTAATCAGTTCCCATTTATTGAGAGTAATCCCTGTGTTGCCAAATAGGTCTAGGAAATCCAGTTGTGAGCTCCCATCCAGTAAACTGGCAAGACTCTGAATGGCAGTCATTATATATATGCTGCCTTCTCCCAAATCACACCAGAATCTACAGGCTTCTGTGGAATTCAGTAAATGGAGAAAGTTCTCTAATGTTTGTTACCCCCTAAATGCTGATGAAGCTTGTGCTTCATACAGCATCATACAGGTTCAGACCTGGGGGAGTTGGTGAAGGATCACTGCCTTCACAGCATCCTAGACCCCTCTTCTCTTCCTACTCCTGGGAATTATCCACTCTGTTGCTGTCATCAAAGACAATCACCTCTTAACTTTCAGGGTCTCTGAAAACCAAAGCAAGGATGCCAGTACTCTACAAACAAACCTTTGCTTTCTGACTGTTAACACAAACCTTTCTGTTTGGTTTCCTTTTTGGAATTGGAGAGGATCAACTTATGGGTAAGAAGGGAAAGATACTAGAAAATAAATAATCTGCATATTATCTTGCCATAAATTTTTTCTAAAAGCTATGTATTGAGCTGTCAAAAACTAGGTATTACAAACTACTACAATCTGTCACTCTTTGCTGTTTATCTGAATGCATATAGAAATGGAGGTGAAAATTTGTGAAAGTGCTTTACTTCTTGATAAGTATTTGGTTTTTGTGCTTAAAATCAGCACTATCAAATATAATGTAAACCGCAGATGTGAGCCATATTGAAAGATAAAAAGAAAAACAAACAAAAAAGAAGTACAAAGAAGCTGGCAAAATTAATTTTAATGGTATGTTATTTAACCCAAGATATCAAAATATCTTTTTAATATGTAATCAATATTAACATTATCAATGAAATATTTTGTATTCTTCTTTTATACAAAATCTGATGGTTATTTTATACTTTCATCACATTTAAATTCAGACTAGCCCATTTTAAATAATAGCTACACGTCATTAGTGGTTACAGTATTTTTCAGTGTCCTAAGATCCTACTACCCCATACTGCAATATAATCATTAATTTGTAGACAGTAGTGGATGGCTTAATCTCCTATTTCTGTAAACAAATGTACGTTTCTGTTAAAGTCAGTCTATGTGGTACTTACTCTTTTACCTTTCTTTAATCTATATTTTGCTCATGCTAGCTCCCACCTCTAAAAAATGGCCCTTTCTCATCACTAGTGGATCACTTGTTTTCAGGGCCCAGCACAAATATGGTTTGACAATACATTATTGGAAATCATCCATGTTTAGATTTTTTCAAAAGTAATATGGTGCATATACTGTATTTCACTGAATGCTGCCAGCAATCAATGGGACAGCTGATCATAATCAGGTACATTAATCTATCGGTGGTGAAATGTAAGGATGTGCAGATTAATTGTAATAAGGCTGTAAATGAACTCACTCAGGTCAATTTAAGTGTTGGCACCAAATTAATTCAGGTTGGGTCAAGTTTGCCACCAAATGAGTCGCAAAAAACTTTGGGTTTTCAGAGCTTTATGAACAGCAAAATTATGCTTCTGGGCTTATGAACACACAAGGTCTAATAATTGAGTTCGTAAACTCAACATTTAAAAGGTGCTATGTACGTCATTGCTGAATATCACTACGGTCACCTTCGTGTATTCCCTTTGGGAAGCTATACACCAACTCCAGCACCTAGTTCACCCTTCAAAGCAATTTTGAAACTCTTCTTCTGGACTGGCCTTCAGAGCTGTCATCGTACAAGGTATGACAATTAAGTGTGTGAACTTGCCTCTACGTGCTTAGGTAGCGAGCACTGTACAAACTTGGTAAGGTTTCATGACCTTGGCTTATCAGGGTCTCACAGTTGTGTAACAGAAATACTGTAACAGAGTTTTGAATAACTGAGGTTTCCTTTGCCTTTTTCTACATTATGGTTAATCACATTAAAAAGGGAAACAGAAGATCTGTCATAAGTAATCTTATTTGAAAAATAATCAGTTTTGCGATTTTATATTCTTTACTGACAGGGAGAAGTAGGAGATCAAGGAAATATTGGAAAGATTGGTGAAACAGTAAGTTTACTTTACGGTTTTTTTTCTTTTCTCTAAGCACTTTTAGGACTCATGTTAATCATGCCCTATTAGGCATAATCATGTTACTCAAAATTAGAACAATTCATATTTGCTACAAGTTTAACCTCACTGGTGATGATTCTACTAATAAATAAAACCTACTCTGCAAAAGAGAAATGAGGAAAAGCACAATTTTATTTTCTCCCAGTATAAATTATGTTTATGATCTCAGGAATATTCTTGTTTCTAGCATTTCATTTTCAATTTTAGTTCTGAGTATATCAAACTAAACTTGGCCTTAACATTTTTCATTATCGAAAAGTTTATTAAATTGTAATATAACTTAAGAGTATGGACATAATTTTTCTTTGGATTTGAAATGTAGGAATGATCTAAGAGGTAATGAATTGGAACATATAATTCCTTTCCTCAAATAAGTTATGAGTTGTTTGATTTCACATAATTGTACAAGTACGAGGCTTCCTGTTGTACTCGAATCAAGTCCATTACAAATAATTTTATTTTCTAGAATGAGGAAAGCCAGGCAACATAATCATTAACAAATAAACTCACATAACATGTATAAAGTAGAAAATTAAATTAACAAGGAAAGTGAGTTATTTTATAATATGCTAGTTTAGTTGTGACTAAACAAAACAGGTGATACATTTGATAGCTCAAATGAGTGAATTCCATTCCCTATAGCCTATTTATGACTTAAACAAAAATAAAAATTTTTGCAAAATTGTTTTTAAGCTTAAATAAACAATTACAAATTCTAGTCTTATGACAAAACAACAATTTCTGATATTCTTATTTTTGTCATTAATTATTAGTCAAAATGAGGAGGGGTCTATTTAATCTTTTTCAGTTAATCCTGAATTGCTAAAAGTTGAACTTTTTGTTCTTATTTTTGCTCAGAAAGAAAGTTTCAATGGAGTATCATTCAGATTATTAAAGGCTTCTCATCACATATAATTATAACATTTCCCCAAAATCACTCAGATTAAATTCTCCATTTCTGAGTGATAAGTTGCTTGTCATATATAAACTAAGGTTAGTATCAAAGTAAAAATACCAATGAAGGAGAACTTTTCTTAAAATAATATCTTATATATTAAACTTTTAAATGTTTGTGTTTTATGTAATAATTTTGGACTCATTACACACAGGATGAGAACCCAATGCCAGTCCCATCTAAAGAGGAAATGGACAGATTTTTATCCTTGGAAAGAAAACAATAGTTACTGAACATTCCTTATGTGCCAAGCATTATACCAAGTGGTGTTTCATGTTATGAGACTTTTAAAAAGTACATTTTGTTATTCCAGTTTCTAAAATTAGGGGACAGGAGACTAGAGTTCAGTGAGTAACTAGTTCAAAGTAACATAGAAATTGCTGATCTAAGATTTAAACCCAGAGCTCCGAACTAAAAACCCAAATCTCTGCATTATACCAGACTGGGATGTTTTAATATTAGTTCAACAGCTATTTGGCCTAAATGTTAGCAGTGTTTAAGCAGATAAGTTATCAAGCAAAAGGACTTTTACAATTTTGAGATTCTATCTCTCTCATTCAGGATGGGAGATAAAGGCTTCCTTCAAAAAATCGTTGCCTCTATTAAGTTAATTCAACAAAATAAGATGCCTAAAGAATAGTGATTCCCAAACTTTAGAAATATATTTTGATTCCAGCGTTCTATGGCCAAGAAAATGTTTAAGAGATATAGGAAGAATAGGATTATAATTTATGACACCCATTGTATAACTTAATTGTAGTAGCTGGTTTTCATTTTTCCAGTCTTCTTAAATGGTAATTTCATTGCCTTAACCGGACCATCTCTAGTTGCATTTCTTTCTTTCTAGATTTATACCAATTAGAACCCAAGTCATGATAGATCATGCCAAGTGCAGTCTTCCCATCCATATCGTGCCATATATACTGTGTATGAAGAACTAATTTCTGTAAATTGTGCCCTAAATGATGCTCTGATTTCAAAAGGTGCTCTCTCTTCTCCCTTATTCTAGCATTTCACTTTTCTGAGTAAATCTAAAGTTAACCAACCATGATTACCAGTACTGTCTTAAACTGTCTAGGTTGAAAGTATATGAAGAGCTGTAAAAGAAAAAAGAATATACTTTTTCAATAAAAGTCAAGATACCAATATTAGGATCTGTAAATGGACAGCATAAGGGAACAGATTTTGGTTTAATGTAGGCAAGAATATATATATATTTTTTGAGACAGAGTCTCACTATGTTGCCCTCAGTAGAGTGCTGTGGTGTCACAGCTCATAGCAACTTCAAACTCTTGGGCTTAAGCGATTCTCTTGCCTCAGCCTCCCAAGTAGCTGGGACTACAGGGGCCTGCCACAATGCCCAGCTATTTTTTGGGAGCAGTTGTCATTGTCGTTTAGCAGGCCTGGGTTGGGCTTGAACCTGCCAGCTTCGGTATATGTGGCTGGTGCCCTGCTCACTGAGCTACAGGTGCCAAGCCTAGGCAAGAATATTTTAACAGAATTTCTAACACTTAACAGGCTCTTCCATAGGGTGGTTCGGCATCTCATTATTGGAAGATTCTATGACTGTCTTCATCCACTGATTCAGCAGATATTTACTGATTACACAGGCACCTTCCTATGGTGCTGCCCTCATGAAACATAGCCTATTGGAAATTGACAGATATTAAATAATAACTTAAAGAAACACATAATTATAAATATGAAGCATCTATTAATATAAAGGAAAGGTTTAAGTAACTATGACAAGGGTGCCAAATCTCTCATTAGGAAATGAGACAAGGTTCTTTTGAGGAAATGATACATGAATTATAACCATAAAGAATGGAAAGGGTTGTTAGCCAGGGAAGATGGGAGAAAGAACATTCCTGGAATGTGCCCTGCAATATATTCTCCACCCCTTGCCACCTACCTTGCTTTAAAGAAACTAATTTCTCTAACAATATGTTTTTTCATCAATGAAAGGATAAAAGTAACTACCTCATAAAGTTTCTTATGAGGATTAGGCAGGATGAAGCTCTTAGCACAGTGCCAGTCACATAGTAAACACTTGCTAAGTGTTAGCTGTTGTGATGGTGGTTCTTGTTCTGTGTGACAGTCCTAAGTGGGTCTCTGAGAAAGAAAGCCAGTGTAGATACCCCGTGGCGAACAAAGAGAAAAGTCATATGAGATGACCCTTGTGAAGGAGACTGAAGCCAGTCATTCCAGGCTATATTTAATTACTTTGTCCTTGGTCATATGATGGATGAAAAATTGCCAAAAGGATTCTAACTGTGCCAGTGCCATGATTTAATTCATGTTTTAAGATCCCTCTGGTTGCAGTGAATTGGGAAGTTCAAACATGTTAAGAGCAGAAGTAGAAGAGGGTAAGCTGGTCAGGATGCTATTATAGTGGGCTGAGAGAGAAAAATGACTCGGGCCAGGTGGTGGCAGTGAAAATAAAAAGTGGATGTATTTGAGATATATGTGAGGTGAAGACTGGGTGGAGGCTGCATGAAAGGGAAGGATTCTAATAAATCCCCAGCGTATAATAGGCCTTTGATAACTAAACTATGATTTATCAGGAATATTCTGGAAGCATAAGGAAATGGCATACATAATATCTAAAGATAACTCCAATTCTAGGAGACCAATTCTCGCTTCTAAGAATTTTAGAATTTAGAATTTTCTAGCTTCCATTTTACCTGCCAATTTGGCTTATTTTCTCTGGCCCTTTTCTAGTTTCTTTACATCTTTCTAAAGTTGGATCAAACAGAACTACACAAACAGAGTGAGACCCTGTCTCAAAAACAAGGAACTTTGCGCTTCCAATAGTATCAGTCTTCTTTGGATGTAAACATTTAGCATGTAGGAGAAATTAGCCTTTGGCCTTCTGACCAAGGAAACGTAACCTTGATTACTTTACCTGATTTTGAATTGATAGAAAGAATAATTTCTTGTTTCCTCTGATTTTTAAGGATTTACTCCTAAGAATTATTATTATTTTTTAATTTATTGGTTGGGGATTCATTGAGGGTACAAGAAACCAGGTTACACTGATTGCATTTGTTAGGTAAAGACCCTCTTACAATCGTGTCTTGCCCCCAACAGGTGTGGCACACACCAAGACCCCACCCCCTCACTCTTTCCCTCTCTCTAAGAATTATTTTTTAAAATCGCTTTCAGTATAATTCTGTATTTGTGCTGGGAACATTAAGATTTAGAATCCAAATGGTTTAAAGATTATCGTTCTGTGAATTGAAGTGAATTCATTGTACTGCAAATGCCTAAGTCTGTGTATCTCATATGCTTTTCTTCATCACGTCCTTATAGCTCTGTGTTTTAGATGGATATTGTGATTTTTTTTTGTAAACAAAACAATGAAAGACCCAGGCAAAACATGTATTTATTTTTTTTATTTACATGTCATTATCATTCAAAACACTTACTGAACACTCGTGTACTAGAAACACAGTTAAATAAAACTTGCTCCTTAAATAGTGTACGATCTGGAAAATGAGAGAAGAATTATATACATAATTTTACAGAAACATTAGTCCTCATATATAATATACTCTAAGAAAAAAAGTAAAAATTGTTTTGGCACCTGTCACAAGAATATGTGTTGCTAAAAACTCCAGCGTTGTTTGGATTAAAAAAAAAAAAAAGTATTACTCTTCTCTTAGGTAAGGATATTACAAAGTGTTAATATTGACTTGAGGCAATGTCAGTTCTTAGTTTCTATATACAAGGAGTTAAAGGATGGTGTTTTGGTTGGAAGGGGATATTCTAAGGGTTTTCCCTTGAAGCTGTGTTTGCATAGAAATGATACCATTTGTATTTATTAGTAGTGCACTATCTTATTGTTATTTAGATACTTACACATCAATAAAAATAGCAAAGATTTCTAACGATGTTTTTGTGCTCAGTATATACAAAATGGAGAATGCATTGCTTGTTCATATCAAAGAATGGGATAGACTGATGGAAAAAATGTTGGGGCCAGGGTTAAGGTGTAGTCTTGGGTCACCTGTTGGCATTTCACTGTTACAGAGTTGATGGCCAAATGATAATCTGAGAGTAAGGCTAGTGAAAAATCTTTTAAAAATATTTAAGACCTATGTAACCAATGTTCTAAACTTTGAAACTTAAGGGTTACAAATATTTTATCATAGAACAAGAGTCAGGGAACTTTTCTTTTCAGGGGCAGAAAGTATATGTTTTAGACTTTCAAGCCATATGGTCTCTGTCGCAACTACTCAGCTCTGCTGTTATAATCCAAAGCAGCCACAGACAATACATAAATGAATGAGTCTGGCTTTGTTCCCAGCAAAGCTTTATTTATGAAAACAGAAGGCTGGCAGGATTTGGCCTACAGGCTATAGTTTGCTCTTTCTTGTTCTAGAAAGTTATACTTCATTTGAGATGCACCAGATTTTGTTAAATGAGTTTGCATATGTGATTCTGCTTCATTAGTTTTTTATGATTAAGAAAAAAAAAACATTAAACACAAGTGTGATTTCTTTAAATCTTACTCTCAAATCAGAAAACAGATTGAAATTACCAAACAGATTGTGTTGTTACCATTCATTTTGTGTACTGTGAACATAATGAATTAATTTGCATTTATGTGTCTCCCACGTATATAGCTAGAGTACTTTACTGGAATTTATCATTTCTTCCTTCACAAACATTAACCAGAAAACAAACATATTCTTTTTGTGCATGTGTTCACTAGAAACATTTTTCTGAACATTGTACATGTTTTTTGAAGTCTTGCCTTAAGGGTCAAAGTAAGTTTTAGTGACTTTTTCTTTCATGATTTTTAAAAAGTTCTCAGGGAATGTCATTAAACTTGTATTTCCAACTAGATTGAAATAATTTGCATTTTCATTCTATTTTCTGTTTATGAAACATCTCTTTTTTCCCATTAACTTGGCTTGGTTTCAATCTGTTTCTGTCACCTCTGAAGACCTTCACTTTCTCACTCCCATTGTAGACCAAGCACCAACTTTTAAGACCCACCTCAGATCACCTGCCCAACCATGATGTCTCTTCTAATCTTCATGCACAGGCAGATACAGTTCTTTGCTTTTTTAAAAGCCATTCATCACTTTATCTAAATTATCGCAGTTCTTAGCATATATTGCTTTATATCACAGTTACATTTTTCCTTGAACTAGCCATGCTGCAATGAGCATGTGCCTTACATGTTGTACAGTGATGGTAAGTATATGTTGAACTGTGATAAATTAAGAAATGAAAAATAATTATTTAAATATATTTGCTACTTGTTGAATTCTCAGAGGACTTTAGTGTGCTTGAGCTAAGTCTGAAAATAAAATGGATTCTTTCAGGGTAAGGAAGGCCATTTCAGTGGGAACCATAGCATGAGAGAGAGACATGAGGCCCAAAAGGACCTGGAGTGTTTGCAGAACTGTACTGTAGGCGGTTCAAGGTGGTGCGAGGGAGGTGAAGCACAACCACAGCTCACTTGGTTCTTTTTTTTTTTTTACTTGGTTCTTACTAGTTACTTGCAATGCCCTTCCCAGATTTTTCAGTTCACAAATACCTACTCTTCTTCCCACAAGTCAGTTCAAGGATTACTTATATCCTTCACTCCACGCATCCTATTTTACACATGCTTTGATCCCCACATATTGCCCTCACTTATTTGCATATGTTTTCCCTTTAAGGACCTCTGTTTGAGAAATAAAAATTAAATCATGGAGTGTAACTTCTGTTTAAGAAATCAACAACCAGTGAAGATAAATGCAAAAGCTTCCTCTGATCTGTAGTTTTTTAATGTTAAAAATCATGTTTCAGACTCACTGGGTTCAAATCTATTCTCATCGTCTTCTTCTAAAATCCATTCCAATCCCTCCTATCAGCATTTTCTGTAATAGGCTCTGCACCATCCACTTACTGGGTATTGAGAGCGCAGTATTTTCTTTATATTCCTACTTTTCCTTTACACTTTTTTTTTTTTCCTTTTTAAGACTTGAATAGATTTAGGGGATGAAAGTTCTGTTACATGTATATATTGTATAGTGGTGATCTCTGAGCATTCTGTGTACCCACCACCTGAACAGTACACGTTGTACCCAATAAGTAATGTTTCATTCATCACCCCTCTCCTCTCCACCTTGTGAGTCTCCATGTCCATTATGCCATTCTCTGTGTCCTTGTGTAGCCTTAGGTTAGTTCCCACTTATAAGTGAGAATGTATAGCATTTATTTTTCTGTTCCTCTGTTACCTCACTTAGGATAATGGATTCCATTGCCATCCAAATTGCTACAAAAAGATATTATTTCACTGTTTCTTATTGCTTCATAGTACACATTTTCATTATCTACTTTTTAATTGATGGCACTAAGATTGATTCCATATCTTTGTGATTGTGAATTCTCTTATGATAGACATATTGAGTACAGAATCTTTTTGATATGATGATTTCTTTTCCTCCGGATAGATACCCAGTAGGGGGATTGCAGGATTGACTGGTAGATCTACTTTTAGTTCTTTGAGAAATCTGATCTCCAAAGAGGTTTTACTAATTTACATTCTCACCAGCAGTGTGTAAGAATTCCCTTTTAATCCAGTCTACACCTGCATCTATTTCTTTTTTAGTTTTAATAATGGCCAGTCTAAGTAGAATACAATGATGTCCCTTTGTTTTTTGACTTGTATGACCCTCATGTTTAGTGATGTTAAGCGTATTTCCATGTGTTTATTGGCCATTTGTATATCTTCTTCTGAAAAATGCCTGTTCATGTAATTTGTCCATTTGTTTAATGTTTTTTTTTTTCTTGCTGAATTGAATTCCTTGTAGATTCTGGATATTAGTACTTTGTCAGACACATCCTTCGTGAATATTTTCTACATTCCGTGGGTTGTGTATTTACTCTTCATTGTTTCTTTTGCTGTGTATAAGCTTTTAAGTTTAATGAAGTCCCATTTGTCTATTTCTGGTTTTATAGCATTTGTTTTTGGGGCTGTAGACTAAAATTCTTTGCCTAGGCCAAATGCGAAAGAGTTTTTCCTAGGTTTTATTCCAGAGCCTTTATGGTTTGATGTTTTACAATTAAGTTTTTAATCCATCTTGAGTTAATTTTTGTATATGGTGAGAGGGATCTGGTTTCATTCTTCCTTATATAACTATCCAATATCCCTAGCATCATTTACTAAATAGTGTGTCCTTCAGTATATGTTCTGTCTGCTTTGTCAAAGATCAGTTGGTTGTAGATACATGGTTTTATTTTGGAGTACTTTATCCTCTTCCATTGGTCTGTGTGTCTGCTTTTATGCTAGCGCTATACTGTTTGGGTTAATATAGCCTTATAGTATAATTTGAAGTTGGTAGTGGTATACTTCCAGTTTTGTTCCTTTTGCTTAGGATTCCTTTGGCTCTTTTTTTGGCACAATATGCATTTATAATTTTTTTTCTAATTCTATGAAAAATAACATTGGTATTTCAACAGGAATAACTAGAATCTGTAGATTGCTTGGGCAGTATAGCTATTTTAACAATATTGATCTTTCTACACTGTTAGCATGGATACTTTTCCATTTGTTTGTGTCATCTGTAATTTCATTCAATGATGATTTGTAGTTCTCCTGAGACAGATCTTTTACTTCTTTGTTTAAATTTATTCCTAGGTTTAGTGAGATTCTTTTTCAAAGTATTATAAATGAAATTGAGTTCCTGATTTTATTTGATTCTGAGCTTGGTAGTGGTTGTGTATAGTAGTGCTATTAGTTTTTCTAAGCTGATTTCATAACCCTGAGACTTTTATGAATTTATGTATCAAATTTAAGAGTTTTGGGGATGGACCTTAGGGTTTTCTAGATGTAAGATCATATCAGCAGCAGCAAACAGAGAAAATTTGGCTTCATCTTTTCCATTTTGGATTCCCTTATTTCTTTCTCTCGCCTGATTGCTCTGGCTAGGACTGCCAGTTCTGTGTTAAATAGAAGTGGTGAAAGTGAGCATCCTTGTCTTGCTCTAGTTCTTAGGGGCTGTGGTTCTGACTTTTCTCTATTCAGTATGACAGTCTCTGTGGGTTGTCATGCATAGCTTTTATTACTTTGAGTCATATTCTTTCTATGTCAAGATTTTTTAGGATTTTTATCATGAAAGAATACTGGATTTTATTGAATTATTTTTCTGTAACTGTTGAGATGATGATATGGTTTTTATTTTTAATTGTGTATATGTGGCATATCACATTTATTGATTTCCAAGTGCTGAAACCACTTTGTACCCCTTGGAAGAGACCCATTTTAGTATAGTGAGTTATCTTTTTGATGTGCTGTTGGACTTGGTTTGCTATATTTTGTTAAAGATTTTTGCACTTCTGTTCATCAGAGATACTGGCCTGTAATTTTCTGTCTTTTTTATTATTGAATCATTTCTTGGCTTTGGTACCAGGGTGATAATGATTTTGTAGAATGAGTTGTGGAGGATATCCTCCATCTTGAGTTTTTGGAATAGGTTCAGTAGGCTTGGCAGCAGGTCTTCTTTGTAGGTATAATAGGATTTAGCTGTGAATCCATCTGTCCTGAGCTTTCTTTTGTTGGGAGTTCTTTTGTTTTGTTTTACTGAATCAATCTTGCCCCTTGTTTTTGTTCTATTTGGGAGTTCTATTTCTTCCTGGTTCAATCCCAGGGTTTTTAGGAATCCATCCATTTCCTCTCTGGTTTCTAGTTTGTCAACCTATAGTTGTTTATAGTAGTCTCTGATGGTCTTGCGTATTTCTGGAGTATAGGTTGTAATGTCTTCTTTTTATTTCTGGCTGTGTTCGTCCAGATCTTCTCTTTTCTTAGTTCATCTAGCTAGTGGTATATCTGTACTTGCTTTTAATGATTTCTAACTTTTATAAATTCTACATATGTAATAGATTTTGCACCCTTTCTTTGCAACCTTAATCAACTGGCATTTTGAGTGTCTCACTATTTCATAAATGTTTGTTGGATAAAAATTAATTGTAAGATATACTGGTAGATGCTACAAAGGAAAGGTAAAAAATAAATTGTTCTTGCTAAAAAATCTATTATGATATATTATTGTTATTGATTAAAAGAGCATTGTATTCTGCATTCTGCATGGGGGATCCTAGAGAAGATTTTGAAGAAGAGTCAGATCTTCATTAGGACCTTGAACAGTGTTGAGTTTTCTGAAAAGGTGGCAATATAGACAGCAGGAAGGACAGGTGCAGAGGCTGAGAGTCATAAGAGAACCAGTATATACTGAATTTCTATTAGTTTCATATCACTGGATCATGTGGTAGAAAGGAGGAGAGGGAAAAGAAAGAATCTGAACAGATTAGATAATGATGAATCAAGGAGGAGCCGTGTGTGTGTGTGTGTGTGTGTGTGTGTGTGTAGGCACAATTACCCTGTGGGCAGTAAGATGTTGAATTCGTAGTAAATATTGTAAGACAGTCATATTATTTATCTAGAGATGTCATATTAACTGCAGGCGAAAGGATGAATTGGAGGTGAAAGAGACGAATAACAAAGTTCTTGTAGTAATATTAAGGAAAGATGATAGCAAAGTACTTTAACTAGGGCAGTGACAAAGGAGAAAGTTATAAAACATATTTAGGAGGTAGAGTAAAAGCTCTGAAAACTCAAGGTCTATATTTATATGCAGCCCTTAGCACCTAATATATATTTAATAAATATTCATTCAAACATCAGTGATTTGGATGAACTCTATCTCAGTTCCCTTTTGAAATGTCCTGCCTTTCCATCTCTGTACATGTATCCAAGTCTTATCCATCTCTAAAAGGCCCAGCTCCAACACCACCTGTAGGAAATCTTTCCTAAATCCCTGAGCAGAAAATAACCTTTATCTCCTGTTAAAATTTATATAATGTAGTCTTTTGTAGTATTTAACATTTTTCACTTATTTATTACATATTAATGTATATCCGTAGGCTCTCTTATTCGATGATAATTGTTTTGAGGAAGAATCCATGTGTATATTCCTATTTATATCCATTAGACTATCTAGCACAAGAGTCTTTTACTTACTAGATATTCAATAAATACTTGTTGAATGAAAAAGTGAAAATCATATCTAGCTATGATTTTAGAAACAAAATATTCTAAAGTAATGAAATAAAGAAGGGCAGGACCAGGACTCGTGAACCATGTGACTTTCTCAGTCTAATAGAAAATGTCAATATTTAATAATCCAAATAGAAATGAACAAACTGAACGGATGAAAAGCTGTCAAAAGTGTATCAGGAAAGAGTGTTAAGCGCAAGTTTCAAAAATCATTAATTGACTGTTCTTTATATTTTTAAATGCTGTGTGTATTATTCCAAAAGACAGGTTTTTTTTTTTTTAATGTTACTACATCGGATGGGAATTCAGAAATACATGGCTACATCCCTCAAAGAACATAGAGTCTTAAAAACTAACAAATTTATAATAAAAGAAACAAGGTGAGTGAACAATTTATGGTTAGTTACAAAAATGTATCTGCTACATAAATTTATTTACTAAAGAGATCAGAGTAGTAATAGTGTAGGGCAGTTTAAAGTAGTCAAGAAGGCTTTCTGGAAAAAAAGTGAAGACTTGTTTTAATCTTAAAAAGGAAGGAGAACAGATTGATTATTCTCATCTGAAGAGGTGTCAAACTTCAAGGAGTAATTGATATCTTAACAGTCCCGAAAGTGACGGAAAGGGAAACAGGAATAACCTATCGCAAGAATATCAATTTACAAATAAACATAAAAGCTTGGGGAAAACATAATGGAATAAATTCTTACAGCACACTTTTAAATTACATCCTGTGAATTTCATACCATCAGAAATATTTCAGTCATAGTATGCGTATCTGCTGAGTTCCACAAAAAAGGTAGGAGTCAGGGGGGGAAGTTTCCATGTACTGCTGGAAATGAAATATTCTTAAAATTATTCTTTTTTTAAAAATCATTTTTAAAAGTTTACAAATAGTTACTAGCCTGGATTAGAACATACTATTTTAGGAAGCATCTTTTTAATGAGATATATGCCAATTGAAGTTAAATCAGTTACACTGATATATGTTTATTAATTTATTTACTGAAACAGAATCTCACTCTGTCACCCTGGATAGAGTGCCATGACATCATAGTAGCTCACAGCAACCTCAACTCTTGGGCTTGAGCAATCTGCTTGCTTCATTCTCCCAAGTAGCTAGAATTACAGGCGTGTGCCACTATGCCCAACAAGTTTTTCTGTTTTTTAGTAGAGACAGGGTGATGCTCTTGCTCAGGCTGGTCTTGAACTCCTGAGTTCAATCAGTCCACATGCCTCAGCTTTCTGGAATGCTAGGATTACAAGCACAAGCCATGCACCCAGCCACATTGATTATTTTTTCTAATAAGCTTTTTAAGACAAAGATTACTTCCCCACAGTGGAATTGTCAGAGATTTTTTTTCTTGAAGTATCAGGGTATTTTTTTGTTTTTGTTTTTGTTTTCTTACTGGTATTAATAGACACAACAAGAGGTGCTCAGCGTGAAAACTCATCTAGGACTCATTTATTTTATTGTCACTGCATTTCTAATTAAAGTTGCATAGATGAAATCATGAAAGAACATATACATTTTGAATAAGACAATTTTGTTGATGTACATTTCATCTCTCCACACCACCTACACTAACCTGCACTTCTTTCACTAGGTTGTAAGCAGGAGGTTTCCTCTTTGTTTCCCGATCATCTAGCACAGGCTTGGCATATGGCAGAGATTCGGGAAATAAGTGTTGCATTGAAATACTTACCAATCTGGTGGCAACTAGAACCGATTCATTTCCACACATATTTGCCAAGACTGCTGTATGCTCATCTAGTCTTTGTAGGCAAATCGAAAACTATGTCACATAGGAATGGGTATAAGAGTGTTAAAGAACTGATATAATTGCCAAGACAGTTCCTTACTCATGGGAGGTGAGCAGGTATGTAATACTTACTGGTTATCTGTTAATGCCTGTGCTACTTATTTTACATTTAATATCTCATCTAATCCTAAGGTTTGGGGGAGACAGGATTGTCTATTTTGTCCTGTGGGAAGAGCATAAAGTCCACACTCACTGGATTTCTTTCTTCCAGTGGTCACTAATGTCCCGTATTAGCCAGGCAGGGTACACATAGCATAGAGAATGTTAGGAATTTCAAGGGAATTGTTCTGTTTCAGTTTGAAAAGTAAATAAACTACCATATGAAAACGTGGTGCTTTCACTAAATCATTGTAACATGAGAAGGAGGCAGAATGAACAGAATGATTTAGAAAGCACGTGGGTTTTGAGGTAAGCCAGATTTGAATTCTACTCCTTTTTTTTTTCACTTCTTTTTCTGTAAACTGCAAGGTGGAAATACCTTTTTACGTCTTTATTGTCAGAGGTAGAAAAGAAGCCTTGCTTAGGATGAAGCCAGAATACAGGAGGTGCTTAATAAATGGTGGTAGTTGTGTTCATTGTGACTGCTGCTGCATAAGGCGAAGGATAACAAGGCAATTACATGTCTGCTCCCTCCCCCCCAAGTTTCTCATAGGGATCATATTTCATTTTTATTGTTTCAGGGTCATTGAGGGTACAAAAATTAGATTACAGTGATTGCACTTGTTAGGTAAAGTCCCTGTTATCACGGAGATGGTATTGACACAGGTGCCTTAGGACACCATGTGGTGAGGTCCCCAGTACCAGTCCTAGGTTCAAAGATTCCAGAGCAAGACTCACAGGACTCAGCACAGATGGCACAGTCCTACTCACGGCTAAGGTTGACTATAGTGGAAGGATACAGAGCAAAGGCAGTAAAGGGAAAAGGCACAGGCAGGGAAACCTGGAGAACCAGGAGCAGTGGCCCTGGGGCCTCTCCCAGTAAGTCCCACAGGCTGGATTTAATATGCTAGTAATGAGCTGTGACCGTGGGTGATGCATCGTCTACCAGGAAAGCTCCCCAGAGACTCACTGCCCATGTATTTCACTGGAGGCTCGTCAGACAGGCACCCTTTGACTACATATAGCAAAAGTCCAGACCCCCAGAAGGAAAACAGGTATTAATGTTGTTTGCATAAACAGTTCAGGCACAGGGAGCCACTCTTACAGGTTCTGGAAATTGTAGGAACCCTTCCCACATTCAAACTCCCAGATACCAGGCTAGAGTCAGCCTTGTAAGCAGGCCACTGTAAAGGTAGCAATCTCAGGCCTGCTATTTGCCCAGATGTGCAGATGAAGTGTTCAGAAAAGACACTATTTAAGGACCATATCGTATCTTCCAAGTAACCAGTGATTTCTAAGAAAGTCATAAGGAACTATATTAGTACCCCTCTGGAGAACATTCCAGAGACTTAAAGATGTAGATATTCACTCAAACTGCTTATAAATAGCCTGAAAGTGGGTCCATTCATCTTGCTCTTAAAATCTAGGACCCTTCAAAATTGGAACTGCCCTTTGTCCATCTCCTCGCCAAGCTCTAGGTTAGTATACATTTGGTTGCCCCTTAATTATACCAACCTATGTAGCGTCTGTGGCAGGGGTTAGCAGATCAGATGATGATGGATGGTCTTGAGGTCCCAGTCATCGGTGTTCTCAAAGATGACAACGTTGCTTTCTTTTATCCCTCTGTATTGCAGAGATCATGTAAAACCACATCAAGGCTTTTATTTAGAAATATCTGGAGAGGATTACAGCATGAATAATAAGGACTAGATCTAGATTTGGGAACCCCCCATAGCTCAGATATTGGGCTCTTATTGTATAAATAAATGTCTTCTAGAATTCACTGTACTTTGGTGGACCTATCTTATCACTGCTAAGTTCCTAAGTGAAGAATCAGATTACTAATGTCCTTATACATTAAGTAGACTCCTTGTCAATGTTGACATATAGCTCAATTGGAATTTTTATGTCATTAAGATCTCCAAAGGCCTGCTGGTGCTCTGACATGAAAGCTTCTTGCTGCTCTCTGTCACATTTATATGTGACCTCTGTCAAATAATGGGAAGATTATGTGGCCAGCATAATGATATACAAACACAAGGTCATTTTGCTGACCTCTGAGAAGGTTAGCAGTATGAGAAACCTAAGAGGTCACCGAATTCTTGTGAAATTGTTCCAGCTTTTCAAATAGTTAGTGAGGGTGTCGTTAAGCTTCAGTATTTTCATCACAATGTTATTGTGTGTGTTACTATATCCAAGGAGCTATTCTCTACACAGTTTTCCACCTGTAAGGTGTTAAGTGAAAGGTTTGGGCTAGAATCCTGGAAAAAACACAATCTCAAAAGATCAAAATCATGAAAATATAATTCTGGAAAAATAATTTTGAAAATTCTTTTAAAGATATTTATTTATACTTTTTAGACGGAATCTATTTCAGAAACAATAAAATACAACAGAACACCCTATAGGTCACTTTAACCACTGAAACACGCAATAATAAGATGCTTATTGTTGTAAGCATAAACACTCAGGTATTCTAATTACAGTATTAGTTATGATCAGAAGAACCAAACAGATCAAAAGTGAAATGTGGAAACACATGTCACTATGGTTGGTAATTATTGGTAAAGTTGTGCACACTGCTTTTATAACTGCAGTCATCTGAAATATACAGGGAACCTGTCTTTTGATGAGACCAGTCAAAACTTGTAATGGGTCACCACCTCATATCTAGTCGCCCCAAAAACTGAGAGCTCTAGAAATTTTATCCTTCACAAATGAAAATGTACAAAAAGGGTATCTTTTCACTTATTGAGGAGGTTTTAATGTTTTTACACACATACACAATGTTTACACATAAAGTCAATGTTATGATAATGCCCTTTAATAGAATCAAATTTTCAGAAAGTGCATAAAAATAATTAGAACTTTCTAAAAGTCTGTAAACAATTTATCCCTCCTGTATTGGGAGTGATCTGACGATGAGCTGGCCCTCCATGTGAAGAGGCAGATGCCATACATGCTTGAATACTTTGGCAAGGATCACTTCTCGTATCATCTTTGACACCCTCACTGAACTTGTATTTGGAGAGTGGTCTCAGTCTATGAATTGTCTGAGTGTGTGCTGCCCATTTGAAACTTTGGTTATTGCCCAGCTGTTGCCATTATATGATTTTCTGCTTTTGTAGCGCTAATAATAATTAGCTTTTATCTTTAAATAGCCTCATCTACTTAGCTTATCATAGCCTTTAGTGGGGGAACAATTTCACAGATCCCTTCCATTGTGCTCTAAGGAATGTAATAAAAAGAAATGATACTCAGCTTCCCTAATATCAAATCTGTATTGCTCATGATTTTTCAAAGAATCAAAAGGATGTGTATATAGAGGGTATTTATTTGGGGAATTGACTCACATGATTATGAGAAGTTCCATCACAGGCCATCTGCAAGCTGAAACCCTGGCATACCAGCAGTATGGCTTAGTTCAAGTACAAGGGCCGAACCAAGTATAACGCTCAGTCTGTGGCCAAAACACAGGGGGCTGGTGATGGAAGTCCTAGAGTTTAAAGGCTGGTAAGCCTGAAGTTCTAATGTCCAATGCAGGAGAAAAGTCTGTCCCAGCTCTCTGAGAGAGCCCAAGTCAACTTCTGTGTTTATTCTCCCCAGGCCACCAGCCAGTGGGATGCTCATCCACGCTGAGAGATATTCCCTGCCTAGACCTCTCAGACTTACACACTAATCTCCTCTGGAACACTTTCACAGATACACCCAAGATAATGCCTTACCAATTTTCTAGGTATTCCTTAATCTTGTCAAATTGACACCTATAATTAAATCCACAAGTACACCTCTAGTCCACTTGGCATGCGTGGCATCTCTTAAATCATGCTTAATTAACAGTCAAGACAACAAAGTGGTAGTTCCACCTACCATGATGCAACTATAATAGCATGAGGCAGCTATCCTGTGTACAGCTGAACATGGGACTGATTTTGTCCCTAAAATTCAGATTTCGAGAATTCAACATTCAAGAGTTTTATTATTTCAGGATTGTAATTTTTAGCATTTGAGACATTGGAGACTTTAGAATTGAGGTTTTTATCTTTAGTTTTAGTGTTTGCAGCTGTGGCGTTGGAGATTGTGTCTTTTGGTATTATGATTGGCCTTGACATGAGAGATTACTAATTTACCAGAGTAGTCTGCAATGGAGCAAAACCCAAACCCAAGCCAACAGGTACTGAAGAATTAATGAGCAACACCATACCCAGAAAGAAGCCAAGAATAGACCAAAGTGGTGTTGGATAGAAACTCAAAACCAGCACCAAGAAACGTGGAAGAAATCACAGTGCGATAAAGAAATGTGAACTACAGCCCAGTATGATTTTATTCTGGTAAACAATGTCTCACCTTTCAGGAGAGCTTTTCTACAGCATATTTTTAAAATGCTGCCCTATGCGTAAGGTCTTAAAAAATGTCATTTGAGTCAATCAAGTGGTTTTGGAAAGAACCATGGCCCAACCAACTGACAGACACCTTCAAAAGGATTTGTTATCACCTAAAGAAAGAAGAAAGATAGTCTCCTGAGGACATCTTTCTCCCTCTGATTTTTTTTTCTCTTCCTTATTTTTCATAAATTAAACAAATAAAAATCTTAACATTTCTATGGATAAGTAAACTGTGGGAACTTACACAATTTTTAGTATTTTAATAAGGAAACTAGCATCAAATTTATGCGATGCATTTATTCTATGTATTTTACTGAATACCTACTATCTGCCAAGTATGGTACTACGCAATGAGATAAGCATTTAGCTTTTTAAAAAATAAGTTGGATAAATTGTCTATTATGATACTTGAGATGCAAAATATTAGCATATTTCTAATGCTAATTCTGATACTCTTTCTGAGACTCTAGCAGGATTGTTCACAAAGAATATGCTCTTAGAATCACAGAAAATGTTTTCACATATAAGTGTTAAATTAGCTCTGTATTTCTTCCATGAAGACTTTACAGGTACCATGAATTCTATCTAAAGACAAAATTAGGGTGAGAAAATATACCATTTGATGTATCTCCATCAACCCTCCCTTTCCCCAAAATCTCTCTCATGAGAACAAGGATAAATTACAGCATGGTATGATGGATGACTAGCCCAAAGATTTGAGTTCTAGCTCAGATCTTCACTTCTGAAGGAAGTCGTGAAGCCAGTTTGGGTCTTATCTTCCTAATTCTAAAAAGCAAAGAAGATGGACTCTCATACTTTTCAGCTCTAAAATTCTATGATTTTAACCACAAGAGAGACAAAAATCACATAGGTATTTAGAGGGCATTTAAAATCTTTTGGGCAGGTAAGAAAGAGGCATATACATTTTTTTTTATTTAGAATATGTTTATTATTTCACAGTGAAGTGGCTGTGTCCAGCATTCTGGATCTTCAGTATCACTAAGAAACTATGTACTGACAATTCCTATATAAGGCAAACTTGGTGACCTCTGACAGCTGATTTATTGTTTTCCTTAGTCCTAAAAGCTTGCCTTCAAATTTGTGTGAGCTCTTTGACAATTGGTTCATTCATCTTGATGTTTATCTAAATGTTTTCTTATAATTTAAGAGTCAGGGAAGGGATTATGTTCTTGTTGTAGACTTGTTCTATGATATTCCTTTTGCTTTCTACTCTGCTTGAAGGAGAAATAATAGAGAATCCATCAAGACAATGGGAGATAAACCCTAATCCTTGATCCTCTGAAACAATGTTACTGATTACTGTCTTTCACGTCTCCCAGCATATCAAATCCCTTCCTCACTCAAACTATTTACTATGCCTGAAATACTCTTTCACTTGGCTGCCCAGCCTCCTCTTTTTCTTAGGTTTCAGATTAAATGTCAGGTCTCATCCTTCCCTGACCAACTTCGCTAAAATAGGTCTCCTTTACTCTCCATTTCATCATCATAGTCATTTCTCTTATGAGTTTATTTCACAATTTGTAATTATTTAATGTTTAATTTAGTTTTTGTCTCTATGTCATAATACTTTTTGCCTCATAAGGTCAGAGCTTAGATCTATCTGGCTTCCTAATGAAATCTCACCAACCATCACAGCGCCCCACATAAAGTAGGCACCAAATATTTCTTGAGTGAATGAAAGAAAGAAAGAATGAATGAATGATGGGTATGTATCATTCCCCCATTGGATGAGGGGCTTTCAGAGAATGAAGTCACAGAAATGATTTCTTAGGCAACATATCCATCAAACAGCTATGAAAACCACAGGGTTTTTTTTCTAACATCAGCAGATAGTCAGTTTCAGTAGGACAGAGACTATGTTTGGATTTAAAGTTCATTGCCTCCCTACATAGCACCTGTGTCATTTTAGGCATTCATATATTTCTGTTGATTGAATAAATTTTTGATATGAAGCCCACAGTTTATGTACTTATTTGAGGAAGACTTTTACTCCAATATAAAATTTACTGCAATGTAAAATTAAGGACGAGTTAGAAAGGAACATAGTGATGATAGGTGGTTGAAGACCAGTGCAATGGATGTGTATTTTCCATTATATTTTTTCCTAAAAGGGACCTGTTGGTTTACCTGGAGAAGTTGGGATGACTGGAAGTATTGGTGAAAAGGTAATTTCCTCATTGTTTTGTTTTACAATAATAATTCTAGTCTAACTTCAAAGGACAGACTCACACAGTGTTTTGTGCCTATAAAAAATCACTTATAACTTTATAGAACATTATGTATATTGAATCTCTTACATATATTGAAAAAAAACTGATAGCATATTCCCAATTTTTAAAGAGCATTTTACCTTTTTGGTTATAAAGATGTGGTTTGGAAAGAAAAGATGAAACAGTCTAAGTTCATGGCTAGAAAATATTATTTAAATCTACTTCAGGAGAGCAAACCCCCTATAGGAAGCAGTTTTAAAAGAGAAGAAGAAGTTATCATCTTACCTTTCTCTCTCCCCTATCTCATATCATGTTACTTACTTCTAATTCCATTCTTGCTATTTTTTTGGTCTAGACTATCCTATCCCCTTTCCAACTATTTATTCAATACCAAACTGTTGGACTCAGCTAAATTCCCATCTCCTGCAAAATCTCTGCAGACTACTCTCATCTTTCTTATTTCTTCCCTTCTGGACTTAGAATAAGTACCACAAATTTAATTGTCCTCTAATTGCTTCATCTCTGTTAATATTATATCTGCAGTTACTTTAAGGCAAAATCTAAGTTAGGGTTTCTTATGTCTCCCCTGACTCTCAGTTCGTGCATTCAAAGTGCTTAACATATACTTAATGATTTTTTATTAACAATGCAACAAAATATAATATAATTTCATTTCAAAAAATTTAGGTGGTTTTTAATTTTTTTACTATGGTTTAGTTATTTCTGTGCTAGGTAAATCTTGCTACACTAAGATTTTGGCAGTCCTAAGAATTTTTACATGAATCAGTTTATTCTTTACAGTCAGACTTAAAGCAGACTATAGCAGATTTGATCATCATGATCTTCCAGAATTATTTCTGGGGCACTAATAGGGGCAGACAGACTATAGAAATAAACTTTTTTTTTCAATTTACATAGATTACTTAGTTTTTCAGTACCCTTAAATTTTATTAGGGGCAGACAGACTATAGAAATCAACTTTTTTCCCCAATTTATATAGATTACTTAGTTTTTCAGTACCCTTAAATGTTATTCTTATATTTTATATCTCTCATAAAATTATATTTCTCCTCCAAAATTTTAGCATGTGGTACACATTTGTGTTTCTCCTTAATTTATATTTTCTACATTTTTGTAAGACTTTTAGTAATTTTTTGCACACATTTGTATTTCTCCTTAATTTATATTTTCTACATTTTTATAAGACTTTTAGTAATTTTTCCCTTAAAAAAAAATCTCAAGATAATTTTTATTGTATTAAAAGCCAAACTATTTTAGGGTAAAAATGAAAAAAAAAAAATTTTTTTTTTTTTTTTTTTTGCCAGGGCTGGGTTTGAACCCGCCACCTCCAGCATATGGGGCCAGCGCCCTACTCCTTTGAGCCACAGGCACTGCCCAAAATGAAAAATTTTTTAATCGAGAAATTATTGAGAGTTAGGGAGAAGGGTGCGTGTGAGGTGCGATTCTGACTGACGTTTTCCATTCTAAGCTTAGCCCAGTCATGACTAATGAACATGCCTGATGGTCTTCTTTTTTTCTTTCTTGCTTTAAAAGGGAGACCGTGGAGGTCCCGGCCCAGTAGGTTCCCAAGGGGAAAAAGGTGTTATGGTAAGAGCTCCACGGTCTTAAAAATATGTTTCCAAAGAACATAACAAAGTTAAGGTATTCCAGAGGTGGAATCACCTTGACTAGAATTTAAGTAAGGGAAACATGCTATTGATAAGAAATTTATACTAGAATTTCCTTTTTACCTGGTTTAACTACTGGAATTCTATTCAGGCAGTCCCCAAGTTATAAATATCTGACTTATGTACAACTTGTACTAATGAACAGAGGCGACTACAGTTGGTCTCCAAATTACAAATATCTGACTGACATTATGACTTGCACTTACAAACAGAGGCTATTACAGGGAATAAGTAAAGGTATCTGTTCCAATTTATATACAAATTCAACTTAGTAACAAACCTATGGAACTTATCTTGTTCATAATCCAGGGTCTGCCTGTATAGAACTAAGACACTAAAACAGCATGCAAAGGGGATGGCTTAGTCAAATGATTCTATAGTTTCAGGAAAATGGTTAAAATACCATAAATTGCCTAAAACAGATGAAAAGTAAAATTCAATTGGAATTCTTCTTATTTTTCTATAACCTATAGTTTATATGGCACATGTCATCACGGCCACTTTTCCATGAGTTTGTGGTCTGATGTAATTTTTTTACATACAGAGGTCTGAACTCAGAATTCTTTTTATTCTCTTGTGTCTTTAAGATAGGAATAGTAGACAAATTTTACATCCAGGTTGCCTTTTTTTACTTTCTTAAATTGTTTCTAAGTATGGTAGGAACTAGAATAAATGATTATTATCAGTAAGAGAATCTTTCTTTCAGAAAATCCATTGTGATGGCTGTGCTGGCCCACAATACTGGCTACAAATTCATTTTACCTAAGCTATTCTTCAGTGTTAACTTAATATTGTTATAAAATCTCTATAAGTTTTTTGTTTTGTTTTTGTTTGTTTGTGTTTTTTTTAACTATCTCTAGTTGGTCTCAACTAGGAAATTTACATGCCCATAAGACTAATCAATTTCAGGAATCATTACTTGCGAAGGCATTTTCTGATTCAGCATTAATACCATCAAGTATGTGGTTCCTCTATTATTTGACATGCTAGAGAGTATTTGTACACATTCATATCCCTTAATTATAGAATTCCCTGAAAAATTATATGGTTTCAAAATCTATATAACATAAGATAACATAACCTACGGAAAGATGAATGTTCTCTTCTCAAAGAGCTGTAGTAGGTGGTCCTATCTAGCAATTTGCATTTCTAGGCAAAGACCTTCTAATATATGGATATACAGCTTAAATATAAGCATTTTTTTATTACTATGTTCTATCAATAGAACATTTCCTGTGATGTTTTATTATCTTGAATAGGAAAGGAAAATATAGTCAAATTATCCTTTTTATTACTAATTATAATTTACTGGTTCATCTCCAGTGAAAATAATTAATGCAATAGGGTTTTTATGTCTTTCATATTTTATTTAAATTTTAGGGATATCCAGGTCCTCCTGGGGTTCCAGGACCCATGGGCCCATTGGGATTACCTGTAAGTACAGGAAAGATTTTATGGTCTCTTCTAGAATACCTATTTTAATTTAAACCTAACACTTTTGTTAAAAAAAATTGTTGATCAAAAACTAAATTTCTTTGGTTTTGTGCAGAATAAATCATGTCTAAGCTAGTGAGTCAGTTACTGTAAACTAAATATGAAAAAGATACATTCCCTTTGGGGTATATATTATTGTATTATTTTCCTGCCTGTAGGATAGCCTGAGCATAACTTTTCATATCAGAAATGGTTTATACTAAGTTTCATAAAGCTTCTGTTTTAAAAATAAGTCGAATTTTTCAGTATATTCATAGATATGTTATTGGCTTCTAAAATGAAAAAGACTGGTCTAGGACAGAATTGCCAAACTTATTTTTTTGTTTGTTTGTTTGTTTTTGCAGTGTTTGGCCAGGGCCGGGTTTGAGCCCACCACCTCCGGTATATGGGACCGGTGCCCTACTCCTTTGAGCCACAGGCGCTGCCCGAATTGCCAAACTCTTTACTGACATTAAATAATAAATAAATTTGAGATTCTAAAATCACTTTGTTTTTATCTGCCTAATGTTCATAACTAGATAAATTTTATTTTCCAATGAAGTCTTGCTTGAAAATTATAGATATAAAAATAATTTATCGGCCCGGCGCCTGTGGCTCAACGGGCTAAGGCGCCAGCCACATACACCTGAGCTGGCGGGTTCGAATCCAGCCCGGGCCCGCCAAACAACAATGACGGCTGCAACCAAAAAAATGGCCGGGCGTTGTGGCGGGCGCCTGTA
>CAUYRH010030361.1:0-22756 GCA_963574655.1 Perodicticus potto | reverse complement strand
CAGAATGTTTATTGCAGCCCAATTCATAATTGCTAAGTCATGGAAGAAACCCAAGTGCCCATCGATCCATGAATGGATTAATAAATTGTGGTACATGTATACCATGGAATATTATGCAGCCTTAAAGAAAGATGGAGACTTTACCTCTTTCATATTTACATGGAAGGAGCTGGAACATATTCTTCTTAGCAAAGTATCTTAAGAATGGAAGAAAAAGTATCCAATGTACTCAGCCCTGCTATGAAGCTAATTTACAGCTTTCATATGAAGGGTATAACCCAACTATAGCACAAGAATATGGGGAAAGGGGCAAGGGTAGGGAGGGGAGGGAGGAGGTTCGGGTGGAGGGAGGGTAATTGGTGGGGCCACACCTATGGTGCATCTTAGAAGGGTACAGGCGAACCTTACTAAATGCAGAATACAAATGTCTTCATATAATAACAGAGAAAATGCCAGGAAGGCTATGTTAATCAGTTTGATGAAAGTAGTTCAGATTGTATATGAAACCAGCACATTGTACCCCTTGATTGCATTACTGTACACAGCTATGATTTAATAATGAAGACAATAAAAAAAGAAGGAAAAAAAAGAACTTTCACATTTTCTGTGTGGCTGGATTTGCCTGCAGCCTGGAGCTCAGATGTAGGGAAAAGATCCATCTTGCTTATTCTAGCACAGCGAGGTTGGGAACCTCGGAGAGTGCATCCATCAGCCCGACAGCTGAGGGTTCAATCTGGAAGCTTGCGAGAAGAAGGTAGTTCTGGCAGGCTGTTCTCTGAAGCCACTCACAGCCTTGCTATGCAACATTTCCTTCCTTCTTTCTTTTTTCTTGATATAGAATCTCTGTTGTTCCGGCTGGAATACAGTGGTCTTATCATAGTTCGGAGTGATCCTCCTACTGCAGCCTCCCGATAGCTGGGACCACAGGTGTGTACCACCATGCTTGCTTAATTACAAAAAAAAATTGTGCGTAGACATGGGGTCTCACTATGTTGACCAGGCTAGGCTCAAGCTCCTGAGCTCAAGGGATGCTCCCACTTCAGTGTCCCAAAGTTCTGGGATTTGGGAAGCATGAGCCACTGTGCCTGGCCAACCCTAAATTTCTGAAGGGGACAGTGGAGATGGACAGTCAAGTGCTTATCTTAGTTAACCCTCGTCTCTCATCTGAGAGACTCCTGCTAACGTGGCCCCTGCTTTGTTAGGTGGGAACCCAGTCACCTTCATGTGCAAATTCACAATTGTTCTGCTGCCTCTAATAGCAGCTGAAATTGAGGTCCAGATTTGAGAGACACCAGTGAGTAAAGTCAGGAGAGACATGTTGTTGAATAACTGGCTACTGTGGACAGAGAATGTGAACCTGAAACTCAAATGGAAAATCACAACGGTTGGTGCTTCCAATTGCAAATGAGCTGCTTCTCACAAGGACAACTCTTAGAAGTGGTGGGTGTTTTTCTTTTACTTAATCCTAGCCTGTCTCCAAAGCATATGCTTTTTATTTTTATGCTTCTCCTGCAGAGTGCCGCTTCTCTGCTTAGTAGTATGTCGAGGCACTGAAAATAGAACAACTCTGCTGCCTGCAGGCTCGTGATCAATGAACTGTCTTATTTACCATGCCTAGAGCTCGGTACAAAACTTATCCTGGGAACTTGGCAAATGAGGCCGAGTGCTAACGTGCTGTATCAGGTGAACCTGGCCAGAATAGAGAATTGATGACGATTGATTTTTACAGAGCCGGCATCTGTGATATGACTAATGACAGTAATAAAGGAGTCTTATCAGCCTCAGAGTTTATTTCAAAGGTGAGTGAGTGAAAGGGTATCGGATGACACACCTGTGGTTTTATCCTGGCTACGCTACCAACTACATTTGAGAAACGTAGAGAAACGTGGAGAAAGAAAATGGCATGTTTTCTGTCTTCTTCACAACCTATGTTCAGAACCTCTGGATCTGAGGTGAAAGCTATTTGCTAATTCCCTGGAAATCATAGATGTGTGTAATACTTGAACGATATATACAGAATATAGTGCTCTTTTCCAAAGAAGCTCTTACCCATTTAATAATACACACTGAGTGTGTATCCTCAAGGAACTTAGATGTAATAGGAGTGTAAACCATGGTTTCTGGAACTGTAAATATAAAGGGGAAAGTCATGACAACTCCAGAGTTCATCTCACTTTTTAGGGGGTCAGACAAAGCTTTGTGGAAGACGAAGCAGCTGACCTGAGAAATGGATGGTAAACCCTATATCAACATGGAGGGTATTGGGCAGCGCCTGTGGCTCACTGAGTAGGGCGCCAGCCACATATACCGAGGGTGGCGGGTTCAAGCCTGGCCCCGGCCAAACTGCAACAAAAAAATAGCCGGGCAATGTGGTGCCTGTAGTCCCAGCTACTCAGGAGGCTGAGGCAAGAGAATCGCTTAAGTCCAGGAGTTGGAGGTTGCTGTGAGCTATGACACCACAGCACCCTACCGAGGGTGACAAAGTGAAACTCTGACTCAAAAAAAAAAAAAAAAATGGAGGGTCTTCCCCTTGAAGGGGATAGAAGGAAAGAAAAGGGGGGCCATGGATTTAGGGAAATGGTTTTGGGAATGACAAACAAAGGCCAGCTATCATGAGGGTCAGCATATGTCTTGGTTTCCCAGGAAAGTCTCAGTTTATACCTTTATTCTGTCCTGGTGTAATTATTAACAGTGACCCTTGCCTCTCTGGAAAAATGTCCTAGTTTGAAGGATAAATTATTTCATCACTGTAGATATAAGTGATGCTGTCCCAGAGGCTAAATCTACACATGGCTAATAGGATCAAAGTGATAGAAAAAGAGAATCAGAAATGACTCTAAACTTGCCAGCTGGTTAGCTGGTAAAATGGAGGTACAAGGCAGGGGGCAAAATGACATTAGTAGGAGTGGGTGATCGTGAGCAAAGATTATGAATATATTTTTTGACTTTTTGATTATTAATTATTATTGGTTCATAATAGTTATAGTGAATTTAGTTTTGGATTAGAAAGAGCTGGCTGGAGCCCTACACACCACTGAATAACTAATAGCACTAACTCTAACCCTAACCCTAATCCAGACCTTCTTTTCACAGATAAAAGACTGCAGGCAAGAAATATCAGTCCTGGAACCAGGCCTCTTAGAGACCTTGCCTGTCTCACTGTGCTGAGTTGAACAGTGTAGCACCCCCTCGGCCAGCACTCTATGAGAGATTTCTGCCGTTTTAAGCCTCTCAGTTTGTGGTGTTTTGTTTCACAGCCCAGGACACAAATACTGTGCATATTCTGCACTTTAGTTTCTGTAGAATATTCCTGTAGAATAGCCTGGGAGGCACAAGAACACTGAGGCTGGAGCTCTGAGGAGCCCAGCTCGCTCACTGGGGCATGAGGATGGGGAAATGACCAATGGGAAGAGAGGAAGGAGAGGGAGGGAAGGGCAGGAAGCAAGAGAGCGGAAGTGGGAAAGGAATTCCAGAGGAGGCAGAACGGAGGTGGAGAGGTTCACAGTGGGAGGGGCGGCCGTCGGGCATTGAGGTCATTGGTGACCTTTGCAGAGTTCCTGTACAAAATCACAGGGGCCAGAAACCATCCCGTAAAGGGTTAACTGAGTGCGCTGCAAGGAGAGAGGGCAGCCGAGATTACTCTTCCATGGGCTTCGGGATGGAGAAGGTGGGCAGTGCTTCAGGTGCGGGGCAGGGAAGGGAGATTTTCTTAGGCGATGGAGGCACCTAGTTTATTTGTGGAAATAGGGGAGGAGAGAGAAGAATGCAAATGTGAGCCCTTGTGTTGGCCCAGCCACATAATCGTATGGCACAATTACTAGTGGACTCAAGCAGGAGAGTCAGAGGTCACCAGAACACAGGCAGGCTCTCAGGAGGTAGATCAGGTCACCCTGGTACCACCCCATCCAGTGCCCAACTATACATAGTGCCAGCTGTAGTTGCTCCACAGTGGTAAGGGGCCTTCTGTCTGGTTCATGGCAGAGGAATGGAGGGACCTGGGGGAGACTCGGCATTGGTTAAATTCTGTAGGCTGGGAACGTTCTACGTATCGCATGTGTGTGCAGGCAGACATCAGCGTTACAGTAATCACTGAAAAAAGCAAGATTTTGGAGAAAGCCTGGACCTTTGTTCTCTTTCCTCCCAAATTATGTATATTCTACCATGAGCTTTCATTCTATTTTTTTTTTTCATATTTTTGTTTGCCATGGGGTGAGTAGCAGTGACCACAGTCCATTGGGGAGGAAGCATGTCAACTAGATAGGCCAGACTCACACAGCTGGTCAGTGGTGGAACCAGGGCTTGCTCAGGTTCATGGCTCCAAGCCAAGCACTCTCTACCCACATGCTCTGTAGCTTCCCCTTTCAAAGCGGAGCTTGGCTTCCAGTTGGGCCTGGGCAGCATGATGACATCTTCGGATCTTTAACGTTCAGGAACTTTACATAAGACTCTGGTAGAAACAGTAAGTCATGCTGAGTCTCCTGGCCTGTCCCATGGGAGAGGATCAAGTTAGCTGCCGCTTCTCTCTGCTCCCAGGTCCTCAGGTTGTTCCCTTGCAAAGACAGAGCTGCTCCCTCCTTGTGGCAGTGTGGTTCACGGGCTGCCTTCTCCCAACAGGTCTTCCCCAAAGGTCTAGGAGCAGGATTGGCGGCTGCATTCAGACATTCCTGACATCTGAGCCCTTGTGTTGGTCCAGTCCTGTGTTGGTGCCTTCCTAACAATGCCCTTTGCTTCTATACGCAGTATTGTTGAGGAGGGTGAAGGAGCCACACTGCCAAACTGGCTAAGGGAGTATATCTCTGCCATGGCCTCAAAGGTTAAGAATCAGAGGACCACCAACTGAAGCCATGGTGCAGGGACCAAGAGGTTGCCATCACTGCTGTCTTTCCCACTGCCACACATGATTCTCAATACTCATGAATCTGGTGACCAGACTCTGCAATGTTGATGCAACAAGGAAGCCACTGCCTACCCAACTTTTCCTACCTAAAGTGCCTCTGACCTTGGCAGGCAGCAGACATCAGGAAGGGAGCCTTATCTCATTTCTACTTCTAGATCTTGATAGTTCATCTATTGGTAGAAAATAATTCACAGCTAGATCGCCGGCTGCCAGGGAGTCTTGATGAATGTGGCTTTAAATGTTCTGGCCACTGCAGTCCAAGAAGGAATGTAAGATGGGTTGAACCACCGCATCTACCATATACAGGGAGAAAAAAATTGAATACTTACAATAAATATTCCAACAATTTTTAATTGGTTCTAACTTAATATTTATTTAATAAAACTTTAAAAAAATATGTCTCTGAAAATTACAAGATATTCACTCACATTTGCCAAGAATCCTCTGAGATCCAAAATGTGGTTTCTTTCTACCAACATGACCATTGCAAAGTTCACAGGGTTTCTCATTCGTTAGGAGGTATAATTAACAAGCACATGTACATAGGGTATCTAGTATATATGGCACATATTTATGTAGATCCTAAAAATGACTCACTCATTTTATTTTTAAATTATAGACATACTGTAAGTATTGCTTAAGCTCTTCAAAATGGTCAAAATAGTTGCCTATAACCCTCAACCACTACAATAATAACCACTTCACTCTTTTCCCGTGCATATTTACATCTTTGTGAGAGTAAGGATAATAGAATTTTGTTTCACTTTTTCACCAAACATTACATTATAATCATTTCCCATGTTGTTGTATAATGCAATCACAGTTTTTAACGGTGGAATAATATTTCACTAATACTTGCTTCACGACTTCCTTAGCATTCCCTTTGGTTGAACAGGTAGTTTGTTTTCTGTTACTTACTATCATAAATAATCCTTGAAAAAGAGCTCCATGCACATTCAGGTTTTCGGGTCACACACCCAGAAGTGGGACAATAGGTTCTTATGTTCTGGTTAAAGGGCATCCACTTTGTAAATGAGTCCCAGCAGCTTCTAAACAACAATTCTTAAAAGTCACCTTTGACGAAAGTACAGCATTTACTAAACACAGGGTCTGTTTCTATTGCTCATACATATTTAGTACCCATTTGGGGAGCTACTGTCAGAGGCTACTGGGTATGAGGAAACACTGCCCTTGCTTGGTCCACACACCTCTGCTGTCACTCACATTGTGGTACCTCAAATCCCTAAGAGCTGCCTGGGATGCTGTGTCCTGAACCTTGGGACCAGGGAGAGAGCAGAGACAGCATCGTAGAGTTTCTTCCATTCTTTCATATGTCAAGGCCCAGCTGGCCTTGTCTAGATAAGGCAGGGAGGCCCTGGTGCCAGAGTTGTTCAACCCCATTCTTCTTAAGTCTTGGAGCACACACATTTAGGTGGCAGACACTCCATAAAACACAGGCCCTTACTTTATTTATTTATTTTTTCACTTCTCCCTCTTCCCCCAGATTGACCAAGATGTTATTAAGTTAAAATACATCAGCCTGGATTACAATTTATTGAAGAAGCCAATTTAGGATGACAGAATATTAAAAGGCGGAGGCAAGGCTGTAAGATTTTACTCTCAGCCACACTGCCCTCTTACTGAGAGACCGGGGCACATCAAACCCAAAGGAACTGCCGGAAGTGCCTATTTAGAATGGTTTCATCCCGGTTACTACTTGCCGTCTTGCTTAACCTTGGGCAGGATGGGTTTGCTCTCTTTGTGAGGAGGAGAGCAGGAACGAATTTAGCTGTGTATTAGGAGTTTCCAGTAAGAGAATAAATTTCGAACAAAGCAGTGTAGATCAGGACCTTGAGTTTTAACTTCAGGCCTTAGGAATGCCAAAGCTTGCTGAGCAATACGGTTTGCAAAAGCCACCGGCCCTGGGGGCGGATTGTTCCCAAGCTTCGGTTTGCAGATCTCCAGCTCTGGGCACTCCCCTGCGGCCCGGCCAGCGCTCGCTGGTGACCTCCCCTGTCTGTTCCATGCGGACCTGCACCATCCTCAAGGTAGCACAACCTCTCGGGACACCCCAACGCCTCCCCTCGCCCCCGTCCGGTTGCTGGGAAATGTGCACTGGACAGTGATGTCACACAGGAAGGCGGGCCCTGGGTCCCGCACACCAATGGCGCGGCCGCGGCCGGCAGCTTCTTTTCCAGTGATTGGAGGCGCGGGCCACTCCGCTCCGCCCCAGCCCGCCATGGCGTCAGGCGCCGCAGCCCCGGGGAGGAGGTTCCCACTTTAAGAAGTGAAGTTTTTCCTCCCCTCCCCCTCCCTGCCCACCTCCTGCAGCCTCCCGCGCCCCGCGGAGCCGGCGGATGGAGCTCCGCAGCGGCGGCCTGGGGAGCCAGGGGCGGAGGATGGATGGGGACAGCCGCGATGGCGGCGGCGGCAAGGACGCCGCCGGGCCAGAGGACTATGAGAACCTGCCGACCAGCGCCTCCGTATCCACCCACATGACAGCCGGAGCGATGGCAGGGATCTTGGAGCACTCGATCATGTACCCCATAGACTCAGTGAAGGTGAGGCGCGGGGAGACTGCGGGCACCCAGCGAGCCGAGCAGAGGCGCGCGCGTTTGCATGCCGCGCTCGGTAGCGCCCTGAAACCACGCTGTCTCCCGGGCTGCGGTTGGCCGGGGTCTCCCCGGGAGCAGGCGCGCGCAGCCCGGGTTTTGGGGAGCGCGCCGCGCCGCTCCTTCCGCCGACCCTGCCAGGGTGCCCGGCCCCGCTGCGGGCGGCGCTGGTGGCCTCGGTGGCGGTGGCAGGGCTCTCTGCAGCGTTGCACAGTGTCTGCGCCCACCGTGCAGTCTGGCCAGGTCTGCCCGCACGTGCGCGGTTTCCGAGGGTGCTCCCCTCGGGGAAGCGCTCACCACGCTGGTGCAGAGAAACGTGGCCCCGGCCCGGCCGCGCGCCCTCCGGCGCTGTCGTGTGGCTGCTGCTCTTCAGGTTGGGGCGGGGGGGAGGCGTGCGAGCGGCAGGGGTTCTTTGAGCTCTTGGCAGCTCTTGGGAGGGTACTACTTAGGAGACGTCCTGTGTGATCCCCCTTTCTCAAGCTTCCTGCACCTCTTCCCCGGAGTTCCAAGGCACCGGAGGTGCTGGGAGACAGTGAGACCCACAGTGACGTTTGTCTTCTCCTTCTGCTGGCAGAGAGGCAGGCGGATGGGCAGGCAGGGAAAGCTGGTCCTGTAGAGCTCTTACTGGGGGTTGTGTGATGGGCACTCCGTTTGTCCTTTAAACCCGGTCCGGTCCCTTGCCCAGTAGTTTCCAATGCATTTCTGTAAGGAGACAGCTTTAGCAGGTGGGTTTTAGCTGTTAGAGAGCTGCCCTCCGTCAGCCTGTCCCGAAGGATAGACTGGTATGATAGTGACACTGGCGTTGACTGTTACACTGTGCACTTTTATAGACATAGCTCATCTAATTCATATAGCAACTCGGGGGGTTAACAGATGAAGAAACTGAGGCACAGAGGGATCAACTGATTAACTTGAGCAGGCTCCCAACCCCTGGAATCCTCTGGCTGCATCTCCAGTGTGCTTTGGGGACACCTGAGGCCTCCCTAGGTGGCAGTTACCTCCCAAGGCTGGGCCTGCAGAGCTACCCAGCAGCTTTCTCTTGTTGCTCTTGCTGCCCCCCACGTGAGCAGGTGCGCAGGCCAGCATGTGTAACTCAGAGGGTTTTCCCTGCTCTGGGCAGCTCTCTCGGAGCTGGCAGGCAGTGGCTGGAGAGGCACAAGTCCAGTGAGAAAAGACACCGGCTTCCAGTGTGCCTCTAGGCCTGAGCCGTCACTGGTCTGTTCCTACTGAGTCCCAGTGGGGGAAATTAGCGGATGATCCTTACCTGCCGCTGTTCCTAATGGTCTGGAGAGATCTTGTCTCTTAGGTTTTCAAAGCTCCCTCCAGTAAAGACCCTGGACAGAGACCAGGTGGCACATGTATAGGAAAGAAACTCTCCAGTGCAGTAGAATTCCTCATATTTGCAGCTGTCATTTCAAGTGCTCTGGGCCAAGTCTGGGGAAAGTTAGGCACAGGGAGATGGTCTGCGAGCAGGCTCCAAACCTACTGGTGTCTCAAGATGAAGGCCCCATCAGTGAACCCCCCAACCTCTGCAAGTTCCCTTCGAGCATCACTTTAGCTCGTTTTCAGGATTAGAAATAATTAGTTGTGTCTTTGGAGCTCCCATTAACACTCAAGACCCATTTGTCTCATGTTTAAATTGCGTGATCTGTGTTTAGTTCCCTTGTTCCTCTTGTGGTCCTGAAAACGTTGGTATGTTTTGAGTCAGATGTCACCTGTGTACTTAGTATTACTTTCTGTAGCAGTTTTCACCTGTGGACAGGTTAACATCCTGGATTTCCTGGACAAGTCACTCACCTCGTGGGACTTGGCTGTAAAATGAGGAGATTTGGGCTGGCTAATAAATAAAGTCTTCTAGGTTCTGAGATTCTAACTCTGATCCCAAATAATGACCCTTAGGGGCTCTTCTGTTCTTAAATGTACAGAATTAGTTTTAAAGCATCTGTCATTTTTCCTACAACTTTCTTGGATGGGGTAGCAAAGATTATTCTTTTCAAATTTTAGCTGGGACAGAAGGCACAGCATTGAGTGGCTCCAGCTGGGTTGCATGACCCAGGGAGACCACCTCGGAGTAAAGTTGTCAGCGTGGTTGTCTGTGCTTAGCAGAGGGTCAGGGGTGCATCTGTGCCTCAGTCATGGAAATGCTTCATTTGGGGAAGAGATCACAACTGTTCCTCTTAAATATTGTGGATGGTGGAGGAGCCCGTGAATAATTGAGTCAGACCTGGGGCAAGTTTCAAGCCCTGCCCTTAACTTGTTGCATGCCTTGGGCACTGGTCTATGTCTTAACTTTTGTCACTCATAACATATGGGCTGAGAAGTGCATACCGAGGACCTGATGGGTGTTTCTCCACATTTCATATCCCATTTCTCCAAACACAGAACACCCATGGCCCTTTCTGTGCTTCTGGAAATTTCAAAATAATTATTAACGACTGAAACCAAATAAACCACATCAATGCAAATCATAACTTTCCTTTTTCCTTTTTTTTTTAAATCTCAGGCCTAGATGAGGTTTGAACGCATCACCCCTGGTCTGTAGGGCCAGTGCTCTAACCATTGAGTTTTGGCACCCAGCTTGCAAATCTTGAAAGAAAAAAGGTTATCTTTGCTTTTGAAAGGCAGGCATTTTTAACTTTCTTGAAATGTTAAATGGAGTGTTGAGTTAGCCAGCTTTTTCCTAGTTTTTCTGTCATTGCCAATCACTTTCCTCCCTGAGCCTGTTTGGGGCTTGTTGTGTGGTACTAACTGCAGAAAGCCAGCCATGCTAACGCTCACAATTACAACATTACATTGGCTTGTTCACGAACTGCCACCCTCTCCCCCTAGTGTCACTTTAATGACTGGTGTGCTTTCTTTCTTTTTTTTTGAGATAGAGTTTCACTATGTCACCCTTAGTAGAGTGCTGTGGTGTCACAGCTCACAGTAACCTCAAACTCTTGGGCTTAAGTGATTCTCTTGCCTCAGCCTCTCATGTAGCTGGGACTATAGGCGCTCGCCACAACGCCTGGCTGTCTTTTTTGTTGCAGTTGTCATTGTTGTTTAGCTGGCCCAGACCAGCTTCGACCCTGCCAACTTCGGTGTAAGTGGCTGGTGCTATAACCACTGTGCTACGGGCGCCGAGCCAATTGGTGTTTCTTAAACTGTGGCTCATGACCTGTTAGTGGATTCCGCATTTTAAAAAGTATTGGTGAGAGTACAAAATATGAGTGTGCAGGGCATGCAGCGGGAGAAATGTTGCTTGTTGAAAATGCGCGAGCCCCCGGTGGCCACGTAAAGTGCACTCTGGCTGGAACTTGTGGTCAAAAATGTATGAAAACCACTGAACCTGAGGCCCTCCAATGTCTTTGGAATTCTAGCAGGCAATGGCCTGAGATTATTAAATGGTTATTTGCAAGTCTTTTGGCAGTTTTCCTGCTCCTTACTGCATCTTCCTTTCATTTAGTCCCACTGTGGGATGGGTGCTCCTTCATCCATAAAGGGCCAGGCCACTGGAACCTCTGGCTGCTCCCAGGATTAGAGAGAGCAGCAAAGGGGTACAGAAAGAGGGAGCACAGGGTCTCTGCAGGGCCCTCGCCAAACAGTAATGGGGACTTACTTCTGCCCAGCTGGGGGTTGGTGGCAGGTTTTCCACGAACCTCGCCCTGGCGTCCCAAAGTGACAAGTGGCCCTTGGGGTGGATGTGAGAACCCGGGGTCTGGTCAGGAGTGCTGAAGACTGTGGGGAGCATGCCAGGTGGGTGGAGGAGGAAATTCCAAGTAGATTAGGCACACCACTTGTAGACCATGCCGAGTCTTGCCGTGGTGAGAGCAGGGGCAAAAGGAAACAGGAAAGATTTGAAGCCGGGGGACTTCCGCTGACCCCTCCACGGCCCTTCTTTTGCTTTGCTTGTCGGGGAAACCCTGCCTTTGACTCTACTGAGATGAACCCTCCTTCCCACTGAGGATGATGAGTGTGTGAGTGTCCTACTTGGGCTGACCTCAGGGACATCTTTGGCTGGCCCTGCCCAGCGCCACACAGGACAGAGTAGCCAGGTACCTGGCCAGGGGGATCTGGTGTTCTTCAACTTCCAAGTTTTCTCTGGTGGCCTCCTCCATGTAGGCTGGCTTGGTTGGTAGGAAGGGTGCTGGGGGGTGGGGATGGGGTGCGGGCAGCTGCCAGAGTCTCCTCCCACCCACCTCGGTTTTGAAACAAAGTGCAGTGCCATAGATGCCATTCAGCTTCAAGAGGGCGTGAAATCCCAAATTGCTCTAGTTCCTGGAAGAAAATTATGGTGACTGTTTTCTCTCCCTTCTCATCTCCTCTCCTTCTCATCTGCCCTTCCTGCTTGCTTTCTGTCCTTCTTCGATAGAGGTGCTTTTGTAAAAGGTGTATTTGGAGGGGACAGTCAGAAAAGGGTGACTCCTGAGCTGAGGGCCTGTTCCTTGTTTCCAGAACTCCCAGACTGCATGCCCACAATGGCAGCCAAGATCTACATCCCCCAGGCCTGCCGGGAGGAGGGGGCAAGTGACCATAGGGCTCTCACACGGCCACTTAACTCTGCCCTGAGGTGGGGGGGGCAGGCTGGGGCGTGGGGTACAGGGGTACCTGGGAGTATGGTGGGCAGCAAAGGGGCCTTGGCAGTTTAGTAGGGGCAGGCATTTGGGGTTGAATGGGAGGATTTTAGTCTCTGCTTAAATCACACAGGCCAGTGTATGTGCGAGTTGGGGACAGGTGTGCTTGGGAAGGGAAGGGTGCTTCCAGGCCTTTTCCTGGCTTCCACTGGGACATGTTTCAGCTCTCTGTGGCCATCTCATCGAAGAGGGCTTTTGTCCCATCTGCTCTTTGGGGCGACAACGTATTTCAGTCTTGCTTTCTCTGTTTTGCATTCTTGGACTCTTGATCCCTTCTGACTCCAGGGTTGCCCTCCCCTGACACGTTGGTGAACTCACTTGCTCGTGTGGAAGGCTTTGGTGTTCTCTTTTGAACCCAGCACTTCTGGCTTTTTCCTGTCTGCATTTCTACTGAACCTTGGCTTCTGAAAAAAATTGTGTTTTTGTTTTTGTTTGTTTTCAGTCTGATGATTTTGAGCCCCATCAGTGCTGGCTGCAGACATACGCACACACCCTGGGCTGTGGCGTTGGCTAGATCACCCCAGAAGGCACACTTTGCCCAGAGCCTGCTCCCCTGACGACCACTCACACTTTTCTTTCTTTCTTTCTTTTTTTTTTTTCTTTAGAGACAGAGTCTTACTTTGTCGCCCTCGGTAGAGTGCCATGGTGTCACAGCTCATAGCAACCTCCAACTCCTGGGCTTAGGCGATTCTTTTGCCTCAGCCTCCCGAGTAGCTGGGACTATAGGCGGCTGCCACAATGCCCGGCTATTTTTTTGTTGCCATTGCCCGAGGCCGGTTTGAAACCACCACCCTCAGTATATGGGGCCAGCTCCCTACTTGCTGAGACACAGGCGCCACCCTCTTTCTTTCTTTTCATTTTTTTGTTTTCAAAAAACTAACAAAAACTCCACCCAGGGTGACAGTGTCAGTCTGTCACCCTGGGTGGAGTGCTGTGGAATCATAGCTCACAGCAACCTCTAACTCCTGGGCTCAAGTGATCCTCTTGCTTCAGCCTCCTGAGTAGCTGGGACTACAGACACTTGTCACAACATCTGGATAATTTTTTTATTTTCAGAAGAGTCGGGGTTTCACTCTTGCTCAGGCTGGTCTTGAATTCCTGAGCTCAAGCTATCATCCCGCTCCAGCCCCACAGAGTGCTGGGATCACAGGTGTGAGCCACCAACCAGCCTGACATTTTTCATGGGAGGAACATATATATCTATTCACTTTCTCTTTGTTGAGCTGTAAAGCTTCCCTTGGCCTCCTGCTGGGCTGGATTTCTCACCCTCAGGAACTGTCTGGGGCAGTTCCCATTCCAGTGTTAGACACTTGGCATCTCTGAGTTGTTTCCTGGCCTGTAAAATGAGGATGCAAATTTTCTTCTTGCGTTCTCTTTCCTGGCTCAACTTCCCGTTAGTTTTTTCCTTCTCCCCTTCTTTTTCCACTGAGCCCAGGGGCAGTTCCTTATTAACAACATCCTTACACTTTCCCCTCTTCCTCAAACGTTCTTTCCACCTCCTTGTCCTGATCAAAATCCATCTCCTCTTCCTAACTGCTAGGAGCGTGCAGCCTAGAGCCCAGTTGCCTAGTACTGGGTTCCATTTCCCACTTAGGTGTGACCTTGGGCACGTTTCTTAACCTCTCTGTCTCCCATCTATAAAAATGGGAGGGGATGGCTCCAACCTCCCAGGGGTGGGGATGTGTGCGGGGTAAGCCCTAACTCACTTCCCGCAGTGCCTGATGCAGACAGCAAGGCAAATGGTCTCTTGGTGTCAGCGCCCATCGTCATCGTCGTCATGACCAACATGACTGTAGTCCTGTTCTCCGAGGACTGTGGCCTCTGACACACAGATGGCTCCTCACCCTGAGGACGGCGGCCCTCAGTCACCTCCCAACTCACCTCCAAATCTCGGCATTCTTCGTGCTTCTTAGGTCAATGGCCTTTGTCTCCCTTGGCCTTGACCTAACTCAGAACTTCCTGCCTCTGAAATCTTAAATCTGGGTGTCTTATAGCCTGGACCCTGGGGTCCCTCGCTGTGGCGCCCCTGGGCCATCAGTTTCTCTGCCTTTGGTGCATCTAACCCTGGCCTTCCCCACCCTCATCCTCCGTAGCCCATCTGTCTCTTGGGCAGCCGAGCCTTTCAGCTGCCATTGGTGTCCTGTGTGTGTCCCCCTCAGCGCTGCATCTGGCCTTCCACGTGTTCTGGGCAACTGGCTGTGACTTGTTCCTCAGCCCTCCTGTGCCACCGTTCTCAGCCTCAGCATGGCATCTAACTAGTTCATAGGGAACCAGGGCCCCAGTCAGACCCGTCTTTCTGTCACTGTCCTTTCAAACACTCTTGCCTTCTGCCCCTACTGTGAGGTAACAGGTGTCTTTGATTCCCATGTGTCGAATCCACAGCGGCAGGGAAGGGTAGTGTATACAGACCACACAGACACACCTGGATTTGAATCCTGGCTCTACACTTGACCTCTGTGAACTTGGTGGTTCCTTCTCTGCAAAATGGGGATTTTATACCAAGACTTATTGTATAGGGTTGTTGAAGGCATGGAATGAGGCTCTTGCAGCAATTAATGGTGATGGTGTTTTTAGTAGTTATTTTGTCATCTTGCTCTTGAGTGATGCAATTCCAGGACCTTCAGCCTGCCCTCTCTGTTGGGTCCTTCCCAGAAGTATTTCTATGGGTGCAAGCCTGTCCCGTCGGAAACAAACAAACCCCTTGGCACTTTGTGCTGAGTACCACCCCAGTATTTGCCTCCTGTAAATAAGCTCTGCACCCTGTTTTTCTTCTTAAAATGACAAATGTTAGGAAAGGACTGTTGACACTTGGTGTCTGCATACTCACCTGTCACCCTGCCCCCTGGCTTTTGTCCCTCACTCAGCCAAAGCCTTCTGGACACTGCTGGCCTGTCACTGTCTCTCTGGCTTGCCTGCTGCCCCTGACCTCCTGAGGGCACCCCCAAGAGGGGCTCCGTCATGACCTCAGCACCTCGCAGCCCTTGTTTCCCTCCTTGGGTCTGGCTCCTCCCCTCCACCCTCATCTCTCCCCTGCACACAGGGCTCAGTTTCCACCTGGGGCCTGATAGCTCCCAGATTACTATCTTGGGCCCAGACTCGCGGGAGCTGAATCTCCAGTTGCCTGCAGCCTCCTCAGACTTGACATGTCCAAACTGGACGTCCTGGCCGTCTCTTGGGCTGGCCCTTCCTTCTGGGTCCCTGCTTTGGTCTGATCTCTGGGATCCACCTTGGAGACTATCTCTGGCCTCTCTCCAGCTGCTGCCCCATGTGTGTGGAAGACCCGTCCACACGCATCTGTGATACCTCTTGAATTTGTTTCCTTCTCTTTCTTCTCTCTGCTTCTTGTTGCCTTGGTTTGGGGGAGTCGGTGGTCTCCCCTCCTTGAGGTCCCTGATCGCCTGAGTGGAGAGTAAGGATCCCCACATTTCCTGACTCTCCATCCCTGCTTTGTTTTTCTTCACAGCATTTGTCACCTCCTAACACTCTTTATTTGCTTATTTATATAGTCTGCGTATTTATATTTATAATCATATTTATAATGTTTATGGTCTCTCTTCCCTCATTAGAATGTGAGCTCTAGGCGGGCAGAGGTTTTTGCTCTTTGGTTCTCTAGTATATTTCATTGACAGAGATAGTGCCATGGCACATAGTAGGTGCGCAGTAAGTATCTGGCAGGTGACCTACTGCAGTTCTTCCTGCAAAGCATTCAAAGCTGGTCCTGCTCACCCCTGCCTCTGAGCCCTCTGGCTTCCTGGTGGGCTGCAGTTTTCTCATCTGATGTAGGGAAGAGTGACAGGCTCGTCCTGCTTCCCTGACAGGTCCACTTAATACATTTAGTTAGAAAATGCAGCTGAGTTTGCAGGGAATGCAGTTGGAAAAGTATAGCGCTCTCTGCAGGTGCTGGGCATGGTATTTCTTCTGTCTGGGGTTCTGTTGGAGAGGTAAGGTTAGCCAATTGGAATGAAACATCCAGCCTGTTCTCTGCAGCGTAGCAGAGTCTGCCAAGAGGTTAGGGAGCAGCCACATCTTTGTGTGGTTCGTGCCTGGTGTGTTTCCCCACCTTTATAATCCTTCAGCTATTCTGGTCGTTGCCTTCCGAATAAAATGGGAATAAAGTGTACAGAGACTGATACTCTTTCCCCTCCTATCTTCCTCTGGCTCAACTTGCCCACCAGAGTATAACCAGCAGAGGTACCCTGTGACTATCGCTTGAATGAGGGAAGACATGGCTGTTCTAAAGAGATGAAAAAAATAAAAAAAAAAAAAGCTTTGAAACCTGCTATTAAATAAATGCTAGTTGTTGTTGTTGTTGTTGTTGTTTTTTTTTTTTTTTTTTTTCAGTAGAACCGAGTAAGCAGCAGCTCCCCCTAGGAGGCTGTCCTTTTATCTGGCCACTCATTTCATTCTTATTTCCTGAGTGCCCTCTTTGCCAGACACTGTTTACACACTGGGCTACGAAAATAAGAATGGCTGGCTCCTGTTCCCACAACAAGAATACTCTCTGTAATTAGACCCCGAACTTAGGTGCCTGATTGACACCCTTTGCAGAGAAGAATCACCTATCTTGACATGTACTTTCAAATGGGCTGAAAGAACAAGGTCTGGGTCATCCGGACTCTGGGCTGCTCAGGCTGCTGCCATCTTGAAGGTCCGAAGCTTGTAGGGGGCATCCTGGTTTCTTTGGCGGACACTCCTGAATCGGTTCCTTCTGTAGGAAGCGGTGGTCTTCAGCTGTACGGCCTCCCTTATCCCTCAGTCCCCAGTCCTCTTCCTCACACCTGTTAATCATTCTGGAAGCTTAGTTGGCTTATAGAAGGTACCTTTGGAAATATCCCCCACCCAACTTGTAATCCCAGACAGTCCAGAAGAGCCATTTTCTGGTCACTAAGAGGTGTTGGGGTTTCACTTTCATGCTTTTTCTCTGAAGAGAAAACAAAACGTGTTGAAATAGGGAGAAATCCCAGCAGCAGCTTGGTTGAAGCAAGAGTTGCATAACAGGTTTAGAAAACGTCTGGCCAGTTGAGGTATTGCAGCTACGTGTCACACAGAGGACTTCCTCTGGGTCCACTGAGCCTCTGGATCCATCACATACATCCAGTGAATAGACTAGAAGACTCTGGGACCCTGAGATCTGGGTGGCTGTGTGGTCTTTGGTGCCTAATGCTGGTGAAAGCCTTGTGCTGACGCCTGTTGCCCTCTGGCATGACCAGAAAGGTGCATTTGAGATGCTGCTGTGGGTCGGGTCTCAGGAAGGGCGTGTGCATAACAGAATTATGCTGGTGTTGAGGCCTCTGGAAAGGCTGCCAAACTAGGGGGCAGGCCCCATGAATTTAAGTCCTGTCCCCTGCCAGTAACCAGCTGGGAAACCTTGGGCAAATTATGAGCTGACTTTCTCTGAGCTGACTTTCTCCTCATAAAACTAGACTTATGTCTGCTTTCCCTTTTCTATTGGGCTGTTGGGAAGCTTAGGTGAGATCACATTTGCAAATGTAAACTTTAGCATGTAAACCTCAACATGCTAAGCTGATGACAGGCAGTATCCTTAATGATTAGAGCTGTTGAGGTTAACAGCATAGGCTCTGGGGCCAGTTGCCTGGAGTGACAGAGGGTCAAATTATCGGACCCTCTCTGTGCTTTATTTTTCTCACTGTAAAACAGGAATAATAACAGTACCCATCTCAGACTGTTACCCTGGGAATTAATTGAGATGCTATACTTAGAGTGTTAAGAAGAGTGCAAGGCACATGATAAACACTCAGTTAATATCAGCCCCTATTATTCTTTCTTTCTTTCTTTATTGAGACAGAGTCTCACTATGTTGCCCTTGGTAGAGTGCTGTGTCGTCACAGCTCACAGCAACCTCCAACTCTTGGGCTTACGCGATTCTCTTGCCTCAGCCTCCCAAACAGCTGAGACTACAGGCGCCCGCCACAACGCCTGGCTATTTTTTTTTTTTTGGAGTTATCCTTGTTGTTTAGCTGGTCCCGGGTGGGTTCAGACCTGCCAGCCTCAGTTGTATGTGGCTGGTGCTGTAACCACTGTGCTACGGATGCTGAGCCCCCTATTATTATTTCTAAAAGGGTTATTACTTGAGTGCCTGGATATGTTTGTATAATGCTGTTGTATATTGCAGTGTTTTTGTACTATTTTAACTTCTATTTGGCCATTTGATCCTCCTAACTCTCCATTGAAGATGAAAAAAAGCATGTGTTGTTTCTCATCTCATATTTGAGAACACTGAGCTTCAGAAAAATACCGTGTCCTAGATCTCAGGCCTTTTTTTGCTACAGAGCTGGAGTGGAGAAGTGAGGAAGGGAATCAGGCAGGCGCAAGCAAGCGGTGGTTAATGGCTTAATGGCAGCTGAGTCCTTGCATTGGGTTCTGGGAGATGGAAGAGAAAGAGCTGAGATTGATGCTGGGGCCCAGCTGCATTCTTGGGAGGGTGAAGCTGGCATCCAGGGAGCGCCAACGGGAAATCACAGCACCCTGAAAATACGGCACAGAATGCGGGGTTCTAGAGTATAGTTAAGAGTTATTTTTCAGGCACATACTTCAGTAAGGAGGAGATGATGACAAATGGTTATTGCCACAGGATATTTTTGGCTCTGTCTGCCTTCTCTCTCTGGAACAAATTGCAGTTGCCGTGGCACCTTCTCATTTCAGCAGGCAGTTGGAGGTGTACTCAGTATGGTGATTTGAATTCAGATGCGTCTCACGATTCCTTTCCAGATCACAGTATAAAAGTGACCTAGTGGGAAGAGTGCTATGTCATAGGTCCCCTAGGGCCACAGTTTTCTCATCTGAAGAAAAGAGCAACAGTGACTTTCCTGCCTCCCTGACGGGTCCAATTACTGCATCTTGTAAGAAACACACAGCCAGGTTTGCGGAGAACACAGTTCAAAAAGTACAGCGTTCTCTGTAGTTGCTAGGTCATGGTATTATCAAACTGGGATCCTGGTAGAGGGGTAGAGTTAGCTCATCGGAATGGAAAATCCAGGCTCTCATTCCAGCATGACACAGGATTGATGGCAGCTGCGTGGCCTTGGGCACTTAACCTCTCTCCTTACACGGTGTCTCCCATCTGTTGAGCTAAGATGGGTTGGCTGCCTGCTGCTGCCTCTTTGGCTGGCTTAGTGAAGAAGAGCCGAGTTGTACTCAGAGTGTGCTCAGACGTGCATTTGAGATTGGTAATGCAGGATGGGCCGTGATAGTAGCTCTGTGCAGCAGGAATCAGCAGGCTAGGGAAGAATGAGACCATCTCCAGGGAGGGCAGTGGAGTCCTGGGGCTGTTGAGGGGAATTCTCATTTCATGTGCTCACTCTTTAGTCTGTCCCTTTGAACAACAGGCAGATGAGTCTGAGGACATTGGGGGAAGGGTCCCCCAGAAGCAGGAAGCTGAGTAATCACCCCGATGCATGGCTGTGCGTGTGTTTGCTAACGCCTGGTCTTATTCCCACCTTGGTCTTTCCCGTCTCTGTTTTCCTTGCTTGCTTAAGAGAAGGAGAGAACACACAGGTGCCTTTGTCTCAGGGTCCCCACAGCGCCCACATTGAGGGTTTTTGGGCATCTTGCCTTGCCTTGTCCAAGGCGTGGCTTTAGAAGCGGAACGTGGAGGGTTGCAGCCTGCAGGAAGCCGACCAGCCAGGCTTGCCGGGCAGCGGGACCCGTGGGCACTGCCTCTGACTCACGGTGGGTCCTCCCCTCCCCTGCCTTCTCTGCCCTGATGTGGATCATGGTGTCCCAGTGCTGTCAGGAACTTGGATTAAAGTTGCTGGCTGCTGATTATATCCAAGGAGTCAGACCAGACAGGCGGGGAAGCCTTTTCAAAGGAAAAAAGATATGGCCAGGCTAGGTATATATGTATGAGAATGGAGGGGGCAAGCCCATGCTGTGTCCTGAATTGAGGAATCAAGTAAGTTCCTTCCTTGGTCACTGACTCTGTGGTTCCTTTGCTCAATACTGGCTTGTGTTGGCCTGATTCATAGTCACGTTGCTACCTAGAAAGATTCCAAAGGCATTTGTGAAAGTGTAACTTTATCCCCTGGAGCCTGGGCCTTCCATGGAGTGACCACATTGCAGTGAGCCCTACATAATGACCCCATGAGAGAGCAGTCCTATAAGATAAGATGATAATGGAGCTGCAAAATTCCTAGCACTTACTGGTGTCCTAGCAGTCTGTAATGTCACCTGGCCCATATTACGCTCGTGATTTGTAAGCGTGTAGCACTTACAACTTTGCACAGCACGTGATGCCTGAGAGTGATAATAAATGACCGTGATACTGGTTTATGTATTTACTATACTATACTTTCTATCATTATTTTTTAGAGTACACTCCTTCTACTTAATAAAAAAACAGTTTAACTGTAAAACAGCTTCAGGCAGTTCCTTCACGAAGTATTCCGGAAGAAGGTGTTGTTATCATAGAAGGTGACAGCCTCATGGAGATCTTCCAGTGGGACAAAAAGTGGAGGTGGCAGACAGTGATACTGATGAACTTGACCCTGTGTAGACTTAGGTTAATGTGTATGTTTATGTCTTTGTATTTAACAAAAAGTTTATTATTATTAGTTTATTTTTGAGACAGACTCTCACCCTGTCTCCCTGGGTAGAGTGCCATGACATCACAACCTCAAACTCTTGGACTTGAGTAGTCCTCTTGCCTCAAGCCTACTCTTTACTTATTCTTAGTAGCTAGAACTACAGGCACCCGCCCTAAGCCCCAGCTCTAGTTTTTCTCTTTTTAGTAGAGACAGAGTCTCACTCTTGCTTGGCTGGTCTCGAACTCCTGAGCTCGAGCAATCTACCTGCCTTGGTCTCCCAGAGTGCTAGGGTTACAGGTGTGAGCTGCTGTGCCTGGCCAACAAAAACATTTAAAGCTATAAAAAAAAAAAATGAAAGAATGCTTACAGAATAAGGCTGTAAAGAAAGAAACTATTTCTGTGTAGCCATACAACGTGTTTGTGTTTTAAGTTCTGTGTTATTAAGAAAAAAAAAAAAAGGTTCTGTGTTATTACCAATGAGTCAAAAAGTTAAAAAAAAAAAAGCTTATAAAGTAAAAATGTTATACTAAGATAAGTTTAATTCGTTATCTAAGAAAAAAAATTTTTTTTTTTTTTGCAGTTTTTTTTTTTGGCAGGGGCCGGGTTTGAACCCACCAGCTCCGGTATATGGGGCCAGCACCCTACTCCTTTGAGCCACAGGCACCACCCATTCAAGAAAAATTTTAAAAATAAATTTAGCATACCCTAAGTTTTTATAAACCAGTGTTTTATAAAGTCCACAGTAGTACACTTTGGGACGTGTACTCCTTCTAATTATTAAAAAATAGTTCAACTGGGCGGCGCCTGTGGCTCATCGAGTAGGGCGCTGGCCCCATATACTGAAGGTGGTGGGTTCAAACCCGGCCTCCGCCGAACTGCAAAACAGAAAAATAGCCGGGCATCGTGGTGGGCGCCTGTAGTCCCAGCTACTCAGGAGGCTGAGGCAAGAGAATCACCTAAGCCCAGGAGTTGGAGGTTGCTGTGAGCTGTGTGACGCCACGGCACTCTACCGAGGGCGATAAAGTGAGACTGTCTCTACAAAAAAAAAAAAAAAAATAAAGTAAATAAAAATAAAAACCAGTTTAACCGTAAAACAGCTACCTACCAAAGACTTCCTATGCTGAGGAATGCGCAGACACAGAAACAGGGACATCCGAGGCCCTCACCTTCACCCACCACCCACGCACTGACTCACCCAGGGGTGAACTTGTAGTCCAGCAGACCTCATTCATGGTTATGCCTTATACAGTTGTGCTATTTACAAATTGTGTCTTGTATAGAGTCTTTGCACTGTGCTTTTTCTATATTTAGATTCATTTAGATACCATTGCCTTATCGCCTGCAGTATTCAGTACAGTAACATGCTGTCCGGGTGTGGGGCCTGGGGTGATGTTCTCTCTGGCAAGTAGTAAGCTGTTCTGTCTAGGTTTGTGTAAGGATGCTCGGTGATGACAGCATCACCTAATGACGCGTTTCTCAGAATGGTTCCCTGTTGTTAAGCAGTGGATGGCTGTAATTAAGAGTGCCCAGGGGGTAAAACTACATGTGGGCAGGAGGCTCAACACTGCCCAGGTCTTTTCTCACCTGAGTCCCCATCTGGCAGGGGGACAGATATTCCTTATTCCTCTAAGGGGGGGCAAAGCAGCCACCAGGATCCTGAACCTCGTGGGAAGGAATGAGGAAAGGCCCCTTGAAGAAGTTAGTATCTCAAGGCTGGCCGTGGTGATTCACGCCTGTAACCCTAGCATTCTGGGAGGCCAAGGTGGGTGGATTGCCTGAGCTCACAAGTTCAAGACCAGCCTGAGCAAGAGCAAGACCTCATCTCTAAAAATAGCCAGGTGCTGTGGCGGGCGCCTGTAGTCTCAGCTACTTGGGAGGCTGAGACAAAAGAATCGCTTGAGCCCAAGAGTTGTTTTTTTGTTTTTTTTTTTGTTTTTTTCTTGAGACAGAGTCTCACTGTGTCACCCTTGGTGGAGTGCTGTGGCGTCACAGCTCACAGCAACCTCAAACTCTAGTCTTAAGCAATTCTCTTGCCTCTGCCTCCCAAGTAGCTGGTGCTACAGGTGCCCACCACAACTCCTGGCTATTTTG
>CAUYRH010030360.1:0-66589 GCA_963574655.1 Perodicticus potto | reverse complement strand
ACATGTTGCAAATCAGGCTCTGCGCCTGTGGCTCAATGGGATAAGGCACCAGCCACGTACACCTGAGCTGGCAGGTTCGAATCCAGCCCAGGCCCGCCAAACAACAATGACGGCTGCAACCAAAAAATGGCCGGGCGTTGTGGCGGGCGCTTGTAGTCCCAGCTACTTGGGAGGTGGAGGCAAGAGACTCGCTTGAGCCCAGGAATTGGAGGTTGCTGTGAGCTGTGATGCCAAAGCACTCTATCCAGGGTGACAGCTTGAGGCTCTGTCTCAAAAAAAAAAAAAACAATCAGAAAAATCTTTGCAACACTTGGCCTCAACTTAGCCGTCTTACTTCCAAAAAGCAAATGATCTGTGATGCCACGGCACTCTACCAAGGGTGACATAGTGAGTCTCAAAAAAAAAAAAAAAAAAAAACAGAAAAGAAAGCAAATGAAATCACCTTATTCACCTTCAGAAGTTTAAAGGAATTCCTAGGATTGGTGATGATTCAATCCGTGAGCCGTTAAGTCTTGATGATAATTTGCATGACATTATCCATTTTAAAAGTTTTGCACATAAATTTTCTTTGTGTACTGTGCAATGATACTTCATCACATGTGAGCTTAAGGCAGCATTACATCATCTTACATTAATTTTACAATTCCTTCTGTTTTACCTACCATTACCACGGCACCATCAGTTAACTATACCAGATATGTTGACATCAGACAAAGAAAATCACTTTAACATATTTTTTACTGCTTCATATGCATCTCTTGATTTAGCTGTGTCTTTTAAAGGCACTAAAGAAGCCAGTTCTTCGGTGACATATTTGTTAACACTACATCTAATAAAAATGGCAAGTCGAGTTTTATCAGTAGCATCAGTGCTGTCATGCATCGCCAAAGCATAAAATTAAAACTTAGCAGCTTTATTCTTGAGATCTCTTTGTCTAGATTTTCCACTTCCTTTAATTCACCTGGCTGTAGTCTAGTGAGACAAACTAACTTTAAAATATATTCTTTTTTTCCTCAGGGAAAATTATATCTGCCATGCTTTCCATATATTGCTTAATAAACTCTCCATCAGTAAATGGTTTTGATTTGTTTTGCTATTAAATATGGTATCACATAACTAGCTTTTACAATGGAATCCATCTGAGTTGTAACTTTTTTTAAATTAAATCATGGTTGTGTACATAAATGCAATCATGGGGTACAATGTGCTGGTTTTATTTACAATTTGAAATATTTTCATTGAACTGGTTGACATAGCTTTCATGGCATTTTCTTTGTTATTGTGTGCAGACATTTATATTCTACATTTAGTAAGTTTCACCTGTACCCTTCTAAGATGTACCATAAGTGTGGACCCACCAATTACCCTCCCTCCACCCATCCTCCCCCATCCCCTCCCCTCCTCCCTTGCCCCTTTCCCCATGTTCTTGTGCTGTAATTGGGTTATAGCTTTCATATGAAAGCTACAAATTAGTAGGGCTGAGTACATTGGATACTTTTTCTTCCATTCTTGGGATACTTTGCTAAGAAGAATGTTTTCCAGCTCCATTCATGTAAGCATGAAAGAAGTAAAGTCTCCATCTTTCTTTAAGGCTGCATAATATTCCATGGTGTACATATACCACAATTTATTAATCCATTTGTGGGTCAATGGGCACCTGGGCTTCTTCCAGGACTTAGCAATTATGAATTGGGCTGCAAAGATATCTGTATGAGTTGTAACTTTTAAAAATTTTTTTGTTGAGAAGACAGACTTTTTTTAGTTCCATTATCTTATCCTTATGGCACAATCCTTCACATGCATATCAAATTTGGCAGAATGTTTTTTTGCGTATAATGCCTTTTCAAATTATAGTCTTTGAAAACTTGTGCAAATTCCCTAAAAGAGAACTAAAGCCCTTTACTATTTGCCCAAACAAATAAAGTAGTAATCTGTCCACTTTTCATTGAACAATCTTCCTTCATTGGTAATTTTTCTTTCTGGGGCTCTGTTTTCTTTTAGGATGTGGTAGAAGCCACTCTGGAATTAACAAAATAATAGATAAAGGACTATATTTACTTTTATTATGGAAATTAATTGACAGGAAAATAGCAAAGTTCAGGCCCTTCCACATCTCAGCTGCCTTTGCAGTTCCGGGTGGAGGCTGATGGGAAAGCATGGTGGCACCACCGAGGTGTGGAGGTACCTTTAATAATCAAGTAAGAATGCTTTCCTGACTTCTGAATGACATTAAATGCCTAAAATTGCCATGGTAGGTTGAAACATTATTGATATTGCTGCCTCGCCAAGTCACCATGAGTACATGTAACATCTGATGGTATCAATTCAACTGTTTACACTTGGAAGATAACATGCTAGAAGCCACGCATGTGTACAAATAACAAGAGTGTACTTATGCTTATTTTATGTGACATTGTGACATGACATTGTCATCTACAAAATTCGCACTCAAGAATTGCTGCTCAATAGAGTTCCACCAAAAAAAATCACAAAAAAATCTTATGATGTTTTAAGTAAGTTTACGATTTTGTGTTGGGTCCCGTTAAACAATAAGAAAAAAGCAAACAACCTTGTCTGTAAGTGGGCAAGAGATTTAAACAGAAACTTCTCCAAGAATGACAGACAAATGGCCAACAAATACATGAAAAAATGCTTGTTGTCTTTAATCATCAGAGAAATGCAAATCAAAACCACTCTAAAATATCACCTAACCCTAGCAAGATTATCCCACGTCACAGATTCCTAAAACACCAGATGCTGGAGTGGATGTAGAGAGAAGGGAACACTTTTACACTACTGGTGGAATTGCAAACTAATACAGCCTTTTTGGAGAGAAGTATGGAGAATCCTCAAAGATCTAAAAGTAGACCTTCCATTTGACCCTGCAATCCCATTACTAGGTATCTTCCCAGAAGAACAAAAATAATTTACTACAAAGACATTTGCACTAGAATGTTTATTGCAGCTCAATTCATAATTGCCAAGTTGCAGAAGCAAACTAAGTGCCCATCAACCCATGAATGGATCAACAAACTGTGGTATATGTATACCATCGAATATTATACAGCCATTAAAAAGATGGAGACTTTACATCTTTTACATTTACCTGGATGGAGTTGAAATATATTCTTCTTAGTAAAATATCACAAGAATGGAAAAGTTAATATCCCATGTACTCCATACTAACATGAAATCAATATATAAACAATTACATCTCCATAAGCACAATAAAATGCTATTATAGTCCAGTTCAGGGGTAGAGGGAAAGCAGGAGGGAAGAGGGAGGGTGTTTGGCAGAAGGAGGGAGGGCATGAGGCAGGGTCTCACCTAATATGCACTTTGTGAGGGTCTTTTCCACACCCCCTGGGTGAGGGGCTCTTCTAAAAATGGAACTTTACCTTGGAAGTGAGAACACTGTAACCTAAATTATACTGTACCCTCATAATAGTTTGAATAAAGTTTTTAAAGAAAAGTGTGCTTATATTTATTTTGTGTGACATGGTGACATGACATTGTTGTCTACAAAGTCCACACTCAAGAACTGCTGCACAACTGAGTTCCAACAAAAACAAAATCACAATAAACTCATGATGTTTTAATTAAGTTTATGATTTTGTGTGGGCTGCATTCATAGGCATGCTGGGTCATATGCAGCCCACAGGGGACACCCCTGGTGTAGAGTGTTCCATTGCATGAATGTAACACATAAATATAGAATTTACTTGCCTACTTAACTGTTGAAGAATGTTTTCCTGCAGTGTTTAGCTATCATGGATAATGCACTTATGAAAATTATTGCTTGTATCTTTTGGTGCACATATGTACTCTTGGAAATGTATCTACTAGTGGAATTTTACTTTTCATGGATACTGCCACACTGAACAATTAAAAACCTTTGATGTAAGGAATAGTAAGGCAAGTAAGGATAATCAAGGACTAAAGTCCTTCCTTCCTTTTTTCCTTCCTTCCGTCCTTACTTTTCCCTCCCTTACTTCCCTCCCTCTCTTGTTCCTTCCTTCCCTCCTTCCCGCCTTCTTTCTTTCCTTCCTTCCTTCCTTCCTTCCTTCCTTCCTTCCTTCCTTCCTTCCTTCCTTCCTTCCTTCCCTTCTTCCTTCCTTCCTATCATTCAGTGTAGGCCAGATGCAGTGGCTCATGCTTATAATCCTAGCACTTTGGGAGGCTGAGGCAGGTGGATTGTTTGAGCTCAGGAGTTGGAGACCCAATAATTCAGCCTAAACACCACTAAGTGGGGTATCCAGATGAGGAGGGGATAGTAGTAGATGTTCAGTGTGGGATGTAGAAATCCCAAAGGTGTGAGGAAGGCATCTTTGTAGAGGAATGAAATAATCAATATGGGCAGTTCAGTGAGAGCTGCTAAAGGAAGTGGAAGGTGCTCAGGGTAGACAGGGCATGGTGGCAGCCTTGTCTGGCCATGGGGTGGCTACTTAGGGGAGAAGAGCCTAGTGTGTATGAATAAAGTGAGGAGGGCTTTCAAATAGAGGATGAGTGGAAGATTGGTTGCACAAAGAATTATTGGTCCCACGTGTAAATTTATGGAAGATAAAGGGATCTAGATTTTCAACCTGGAGAAGGGGGAGATATAAAAGCAGAGAAACTATAATGAACTCTGCAACGTCAGACTAGAGTCAGAGGGATCAGCTTGAAACCATGATTTTTAACAGAGATAAATATAGGTGTACATGTGTATGTGGTATAAATACATATTCCCAGACATACAGTAGAACCCTTATATTTGACCACTTCTCTACACTTCCCACCTCCTAAAGTCAACATAATTGTCATTGTCATTGTCTGGACATGTGCCACATGTACACATCAGCACAGTAGGCCTAGTATATGGTGATCACCTCTGTATGTGGACCAGTTGGTTACAGTTCTTTGGTTGGTCAACTTATAGAGGTTCTACTGCAGTTTACTTCTTCATTTTCAGTCTTGATACATTTTATTTCTTTCTCTAGCCTAGGAGCGCTTGTATAAAGTTGAACAGAAATTGGTAGAACAAACATTTTTGTTTTATTGCTCATGTTAGGGGGAAAAATTCAGTCTTTCACCATCAAGTGCAAGGTTACCTTGGGGGCAGCTCCATGCTATTATCAGATTGAGGAAGTTCCTCTCTATTTCTTGTTTGTTGAGTTTTTCTATCATGAAAGGGCATTGGATGTTGTTAATTTTTTTTTTTTTTACATATATTGAGATGATAGTTGTGTGTGTGTTTGTGTATGCTCTGTTCATTTTTTAAATAAAGTCCTTGTTTTCAGTCATTTATTCTTTCTGTTTTATTTTGGTTAGTTTTTATTGCTATTTCTTCAAGTTCACTAGTCTTTTCGTACACAGTCTAAATTTCCATTCATTCCATCTCATCTGTTTTTCATGTCGGACACTGTATTGTTATTATTGTGTCTCAACTAGTTTAGTTTTCTGCTGATACCATACAAAGTACCATAAATTCAGAATCTTAAAACAATACTCATTTACTGTCTCCTAACCTTGTAGGTCAGAAGTCTGGGCCCAGAGTTACTCACCTGATTTGTGTTTTACAAGGTTAAATTTAAAGTATCAGCAGAGTCATGCTCATTTTTGGAGAATCTGGGGATGTACACACTGGCAGAACTTAGTTCCATACAACTGTAGGATGGGAATTTCTGTTTCCTTGCTGCCTGAGGCCACCTGTGTTCCACATCCCCTGGCTCCCTTCCTCCATCTTTAAAGTCAACCAGAGTAGCTCCAGTCCTTTTTACTCTTTGAATATTTCTAACATCCTCTTCTGACCCATTTCTTTTCTCTCCTCAGCCTAAGAAGGTTCTTTCACATATTTTCTACACATGCTTTTGTTGGTCAATGCTCATCTAAAGACTAGAGGGGACCCTTGGCCCATTATAGATTTGAGACAGGAAGAAGATAACTTGCAGACAGTCAGGGCAGGGGTCAGAAAGAAAAGGCAACAGGATAAGAAGGTCATAAGAATGTGAATATGCTTAGTTAGCTAAGATAAATGTAACCAATAGAGACTCTTTAGTTATTTTACTTTAGACATAACTAAAAGATTCTGGACCCAAAGACAAAAGGTTATTCTTAGAGCCAGACAAAAGAAGGTAGAGTCCCATTTTGTGCAATTAAAATAACTTTTAGTCTACCCAGGTGCAGATGGAGCGAGATTCCTGACTGGGAAGAAATCCACATGTGGCTAGGCAGGCAGGGATTTAAAGGGTTAGAGAGGTTGGGATTGGTCTGTCCACCACTTCCTGGGAGGGACATACACTTGATTCTTCCTGGATGGTCGACTTTATCAATAACATCTTTATCTAAAGTAAAGAGGGCATTCTTTTAATCAGGGCATGCACACAGTTGAGTGACAATGTCCCTAAATGAACTACCCTCCTTAACATAGTAAAAATCACACTCATCAGTGCCAAATGTCATGGCAACTCCTGGAAGTTACCCTGTAATGTCAAAAAAGGTGGGGATTTCCAATTCTAGGAACTCTCCACCCTCTTCCCAGGTTATCCATGAATATTCCTAGTTTAGCATATTATTAGGGGTTAGCCAAAAGGACAGACCCTAACCCCCACAGGCAGGTGGCGCTGTTCCCTCGGGATCAGTCAGCCCTTCTCCTTGAGTGTACTTTGCTTTCAATAAACCTCTTTCCTTTCCCTCAGATCTTGTGAGTGAACGCTTTTCTCTCACTCATGCCCTTACGCTTGAATTCTTGCCTGCGCAGAGGAAAAGAACCTTCTCTGCCAGCACAGGTGGTGGTCCACACCAATACTGTATTCTCTCTCTCTCTCCTCACCTCCCCCACCTCTCATCTGTTACTCTTCCTGCAGAACTCTAACCATCTCGGCCTCCCCAGACTCCTCGCAATGTCTCCTTAAATCAGACAAGGTATTTTTGCTGTTGTCGTTGCTTTAAGTAAGAGAAACTAACCAGCCCAAATAATCAATGTGGATCAATTTTTTAATCTAAATATTAAAATTCTTACTGAGAATTCATAGACACCAAAGATTATGTCTTTGAAAAGATTTGAAAAGACTTTTGAGAAACAGTTATATATATATAAAAAATTCAAACATTGTTATGTCAGGTCTGTCATAGGTTGAATTGTGTCCTTCTAACAAAATATATGTTGGTGCCCTAGCCCCCAATACCCCAGAATGTGACCTTATTTAGAGATGAGTCTTTATACAGGCAACCAAGTTCAAATAAGGTCATTAGGGTGGGCCCTAATCTAATTTGACTGGTGTCCTTATGAAAAGGGGAAATACGGACACGGACATAGGGGAACACCACGTGAAGATGAAGGCAGAGGTCTGCAAGGTAAGGAGTGCTGGAGATTGCCAGGGAACTGCCAGCAGACAAGAGGGGCATGGAACAGACTCCCTCATAGCCCAAGGAGGAACAGTACTGCCAACCTTGAGTTCAAACTTCTAACCTCTAGAATGATGAGTCAATTAAAGAGCTGTGATGCAAAAAAGAGCAGGAGGGAAGGTAGCAGGTTTTTTTTTTTTTTTTTAATAATCAGCTTTGCCAGGAACTAGTAGAACAAGAACCAAATAACTGTCATTGGCTCCCACCTCCAACATTAGGTATAAAATTTCAACATGGGATTTGGACAAACATCCAAGCTACAGCAGGGGTAGATCATGCCACATACCATAATCATCACAAAGCTTGAAGCGTATTCCTGACGGATCATCTTAAATCAACTGTCCACCCATGTTAACATCACAAGGTTCAAGATTCTCCTTTACTGACCCCCTTTGAACTAAATAAAATGCTTTTGTAATGCAAGGTGAATTGGAATCAGAACAAATGGCTACTTGAAATACTATTTCAACAAGAAACAAAGTTCAATAGAATTTTCCAATGAAACTGCTTATGAGTATTTTTTTTTTTAAGAAAAACAAATTCAATTCATTCAATAGGCATTGGGCTATTCATATTTTGAATTTATCTTGTCAATTTGTTATAGAGTTTTTCAAAGAATCTATTCATTTGATTTAGAAAAACTCTTAAGTTGTCAAATTTGTTGCCGTATTGTTGTTCATAACATTTAGTTAGAAACATTCAATATCTGTTAGTACCTCTAAGGATATCCCTTGCTTTATTCATGATATTGGAACTTACTCTTTCTCTCTCTTTTTTTATGTTTAGCCTTGCCAAAGATTTAACAATAATTTGTTGAAAGATTTATAATAGTTCCTTCAAAGAACCAATTTCTGACTTTGTTAATTTTCTTTATATTTATTATAGCCTTCTACTTGGGGTTTAATTTCCTTTTGTACCCTAACTTTTAAATATGGAAACTCACATAATGAATTTAAACATTTCCTTTATACTACTATAGGCATTTTAAGCTACAAATTTGCCTCTGTTTTCTTCTTTAACTATATCCCACAAATTTAAATATACTCAATTTTAAATATTCTTTATCAAATGTTTTCTAATTTTCCTTTTCCTTTTAAGAAGTTTTATTTTGGTTGACAAAAAAGGGAGAAGGGACTAACACTAATAATAAACATAAGGACTTTGCAAAGTACTTATAATCACAGCCCATGGTCTCTAGTTCCTAACTAGCTCCTGCCTTCTGATTTTTATTTTTTAACAGGCTTGAGAAAAAAGAGGTTCATAAGTCCATCTCCTTACCTCCCCTCCAAATTAGATGTTTAATGAAGGCCTTACTCACTGCTTTTTCTATAGCTATCCCTTTATCCATTACTATAGCCAAAAATAAAATATAAAACAAGTGGGCAATGATTGTCTTCTTTGTGAACCTTTAATCAGGATGGATTCAGTTGCCCTCAGCAGCTGATACCCCTTTCTCTTTTTGGCACTCTCGCAGAGGAGCAACAGGAACCCTATGATAACTAGGCATAAAATTCTCATGTGATGGTAAACACAAAATCTACAAATTCTCTTTTACAACCACAGAGAACAAAGTAGAAACAAATTAAACCATCAGAATTACAGAGAAAGTACAGCATTTTAAAGATATTAAGGCACTGAATTTTACATTTATAAATACACTGAATGAATAATAATTTTCTTCTTAGTCTTAGAAAAACTTTAAGTTTAGGAGTGCTGACTATCTCTCAAAATCTCATTCTATTCCTTTAGTCAATAATATCAATCCTTTAATTTTTGATCTTTAGAATTCTGCCATTAGATGTCAAATAAGGTAATTCAGTTTTAGCCAGGGGAAGTGAATTCACTAATACAGATTAAATCAATTTACCAAAGCTGTATTGCTAGTAAGTACTAGAGCCATAGGTAGAATTCAGGCCACCAGACATGACTCCAAGATTAGTCGCCCAACATACACTATAGCCGAAGACCAATGCACCATGTAATCTCAAATAGCCATAGGGGTTTCAAAATCATTAATGCAACGCCAAGTTTTCTTAAAGTGTAATCTGTGAACCACTTATACCAAGTCTTGTGTATAGATGGAAAACCGATATGGTATCATTTTATTTTATATTTTATTTTATTTTATTGACAGAGTCTCAGTCTGTTGCCCAGACTAGAGTGCCCTGGTGTCATCAGCCTAGTTCACAGCAACCTTCAACTCCTGGGTTGACGCAATCCTCCTGCCTCAGTCTCCTGAGTAGCTGGGACTACAGGTACCTGCCACAATGCCTGGATAATTTTTCTATTTTTAGTGGAGACAGGGTCTAGCTTTGCTCATGCTGGTCTCAAACTTCTGACCTTAAGGTATCCTCCAGCCTGTTGGAATTACACGCATGAGTGCACTGGCCACCAGACTGGGGACACTTTTAAAAGGCAGATTCTCTGACCTCATCTGAACTTCCAGATCAGAAAACAGTAAGTCCTCACTTAATGCTGTCAGTAGGTTCTTGGAAAAGACAAATGATATGCAATAGTTCTTGAATAACATCCTGTTGTCATCACATTGGTAAGAAAATATTTGGTTATGGTCTGGCGTGGTGGCTCACCCCTGTAATCCTAGCACTTTGGGAGGCTGAGGTAGGAGTTTGAGACCAGTCTGGGCAACATACTGAGACCCTGTCTCTACAAAACGTAAGAAACACGAGCTGTGCTGGTGTGTGCCTGTGGTCATGGCTACTTGAGAGGCTGAGCTGGGGATCACTGGAGCCCAGGAGTTGGAGGCAGCGATGAGTTATGATCATGCCATGGCACTTGAGCATTATTTTATAAAAAGTAAAAATTAAAGGTCTCACTCTTACCTTCTCTCCTTTATGAGAGGAACCCACCTCCAACTCTCTTTGGAAGGACTCTGAACTCTATGTTCTTCTTCCTCTGCTACCCTGAAAAATTTTTTTCTTTAAAAAGTGGTTTTGATATATGTTGTTTTGTTTGAAGTCATAGTTTCTAAGAACTTAGTGATGATGTTAGCTGAAGACTTACTATATTTGGGGATACGGCTGAGGAGTACAAATTATTTGCAGATTCCCAGATTTTTATGTGCCTATACTGAGGAGATGTTTTCTAGGAATGCTGAAAAGTTACCATGTAGCCTCTACTTAAAGTCTTCTCACAAGGAGCTCCATACTCCCCAACGTTGTGTAGCCCACTGTTGGCAGAAATATTAAAAGACCATTGGAAAGTTAAGAAAATTCATCTTTTGATCACTTCTGACAAGTGGCTATTGTTAATTTCTTGGAAAAAAATAAATTTTTTCTCCTATGGCATCTTTTTTTTTTTTGAGATAGAGTCTCACTTTGTTACCCTTGGTCGAGTCCCATGGTGTCACAGTTCACAGCAACCTCCATCTCCTGGGCTTAAGCGATTATCTTGCCTCAGCCTCCCGAGTAGCTGGGACTACAGGCGCCTGTCACAATGCCCGGCTATTTTTTTGTTGTTGTTGTTGTTGCAGTTTGGCCGGATTTGAACCCACCACTCTGGGTATATGGGGCCCCTTGCCCTACCCACTGAGCCACAGGCACTGCCTCTCCTATGGCATCTTAAGGAACTTGTATTTCCCAAATTTGATGAACAGGCCATCTATGTTTTTTCTTCAAATAATGAATTGTACTATTCTCCTTGTTGGAGAAAATGGAAATAAAGTAGACGGTAAGACGAACTTGTTCTGTGACTTGTTAGCATCATGCTGTATTCCCCAAGCTGAGAAGCTGCTTCTTCCTTAGCACCCATTTTTGATTGCTAAAGATTTCCAACATATAGAAACCAAACCAAAATTGAACGTTGGACTCTGGTACCAGACTCAAACCTCGGGATTTCCCTAGTGCCACCTGTTTCCTGTGTCTCCAGCCTCTGGCTCCGCCTCAGCTTCCTGCGCCAGGCGACTGTTTCAGGACCTGCTGCCTCTGCGGTCTGCGCCCGACTGGTCTCTTGTCAGGGCATGCTGGGCCCTCCCTTTGGGCCCCTTGTGTGGCCAGGCTGACTGGCTGCACTCTGGGATTTGGGGCTTTTCCTGCCACTCCCAGACTTGGATTTGGCTGCCCTCTACAGAGGGTGGACTTGGTACCCAGAAAGGACTCCTGCAGGGGAGATGATTCTGTCCAGCAGGCAGGGGGAAACTTGTTATGCCTTTGGATGAACTCCAACCAGTAAGAAACTGATCAGTGGAGCCCAGGCGTTGGAGGCAGCAATTAATTATGATCATGCCATGGCACTTACGCATTATTTTATAAAAAAGGAAGAGATGTGGCAGGTTCTTTCCCAACTTTTCTCTTTCCCCCGAGCTAATCCTTTTACAGAATGTCTTGTGAGGTCCTAGCAGGCCACCTGGACACACCTATTCCAGCCTCTTTTTCTCTTCCTGGCCCGGGGGGAGTGGTAGCCAGGCAGGCCTGCGTTCCTGTTCCGTTTCACGACTGCACATTCTTCTTTCACTCAGGGCCTGCTGTCCTGCCCTTGGTGTCCTGGCAGCTCCCCCCTCCCCAAGTGTCCTCACTTCGGTCCTACCTGGGATGAGCGTCCAGAGAACCCCAGCTAGGAGGACATCTGGTAGGCACTACCTGGGGCATACAGAAAACACTTCCGTTCTTGATACGCCAAGTATGGAATACAAAGTATTTATTTTTGCGTGTCTAGCATTTAGCCTCAGCTTATTCTGTAACTTAGCTTTCATGACATTTTTATTTGTAGGCAGTCATTTCACGATTTATATACTCTTTAAATAAAACCATGAGAGTGTCTGCCAGTGTATGTCATTGGTTTAAAAAAAGACCCCAAAACTAAAACACAGAAAAAACTACTGAAATGATTGTTCTTCTTCTATGTGTATATAAATAAAGAATAAACTGATAATCATCTGGTCATGAATTTTTATTAAGTCATAGTATCTTGCCAAGGGTTGTTTCATTCATTTTTATTTTGTGTAGGAGGGAGGCGGTTCGTAGTTTGGTCATAATACTGAACGATTAAATAGATAGTTCCAACTTTTCTTTCTGGTAATAACAAATATAATCACCTCAAGGTAATCTGTTTCTCTTATTCTTGACATTATGTCTATCTACATCTAGATTTCTGAAGTTATCTATGAAATAGCAAGTCTACCTCATTTTAATCCATTTGTGAGTATGAAGTTCAAAACTGCAGGTAATTCAAATTACAATGTGCAACGAATTTCAGGTTTGGTGGTCTTTTAAAAACATTGACTAGAACTTCTGTTAATGTAGTATTGCTCACGTTAGGAGCATTACATTTTATAATAATGACATTAGCCAGGTCTATAGAAGGTAAATTCTTTTTTCTAGAAACAAAAATTCAAAGGCTAGTTAGCAACACTTAATGAAGGTGGTGGATACAGATATCAAGGTCATAGATTTCTTGGAAGAACATACACCTAAAACCAATGACGTAGGACACTTTGATCCCCTGTAACAGTGGTTCACAATCTTCCTAATGCTGTGGCCCTTTATTACAGTTCCTATGGGTCGTGACCCACAGGTTGAGAACCACTGCCCTATAAGCTATCCTCAATCACGGTATCCAAAAATCTTTAAGGAAAATATGAACCAAAATTATTTTAATCTTGATGAATATTAATAACTGGAATTGGATCTCTTTAACCACGATAAAGTAACTTATAAACAGTTGTGAAAAAACAGTGCAACATTTTATAGAGCTCCATATAGCAATAAGATTGATTGATACTGAAGCAGAATATCGGCTTGAAGCTTTCCCTGTTGTCTTGCGCTAACATTGACACTAGACTTCTTTATTCAGAATTAGCTATGTTCAATGGTGCATTTGGAGGCCAGTCATTGGTTTCATTTAATCGCTAACAGAATTTCCCTTATCATAGAAGCAGAGTATCAATGAACATAGATATGTCAAAAAACTTTTGTAGCTATTCTATTTCATTTTTCTTAAGTCATAAAGAACTTGTTATTTTTTGAACCATTCTGGTTGTGACAGAAAAAGGATTAATAATAACAACAACTAAAAAACAAAACCTGACTTCTTTGTATAGCTCCAGCTCTCTACCTTGCACTATGAATTCAGCGAAGCCATTTTTAACACCTCTTCGCACTCTAACTTTTCAAGAGTTCTAGAATGTTCTCTAAATGAAGAAATTAGTGTTACCTGCTTCTTGTTGTTTCTTTACTGACTTGTGACATTATAAAAAAAACTCTGAGAGGGGGGAAAATGGAACTTTAAAGGATTTAGTTAGCTGCCTATTTTATATTTACCTTAGCTATACAATTAAAATATGACACAATCTTAGATGATATGATACCAAATCTTGTCCTGTTAGAGTTGTGTACTATTAATATTTATGACTAATTAAAAAACCCAAGTGCCATCTGGGCACTTGTATCATGATCAAGATGATATATATATATTTTGCAGTTTTTGGCTGGGGCTTTGAACCCGCCACCTCTGGCATATGGGGCCTGTGCCCTACTCCTTTGAGCCACAGGTGCTGCACTGATCAAGATGATTTTTATCTGGCTTCTATCATAGATATTTCAGAGTCCCAGGCAGAGATATTATCAGTAAGGTGACAGTGAGGTCATTCCCTACACAATAGACATTATGAAATAATTCGGGGAACGTCTAACTCTTTAATCCTTTTTCATGTCAAGTTTATGTGAACTCCATGCTTGGATAAAATTTTCAATAATTCTTGCCTTGGTGCCCACAGCTCAGCGGTTACAGTGCCGCCACATACAATGGGGCTGGCCAGTTCAAACCCAGACCAGGCCTGCTAAACAATGACAACTACAACAATAAAAAGGAAAAAATAGTCGGGCATTGTGCCAGGTGCCTGTAGTCCCAGCTACTTGGGAGGCTGAGGCAAGAGAATCACTTAAGCCCAATAGATTGAGGTTGCTGTGAGCTGTGACACCACAGCACTCTACTGAGGGTGATATAGTGAGACTCTGCCTCAAAAAAAAAAAAAAAAGTTAAAAAAGAAATTCTTTTACTGTGTCCAGAGTGAATGAGGCACTCAAAGAACTTACAGCAGTGAGGGCCTTACTGGAAAATCCACCCAGAACATGGGAGCTCAAGAAAAACATGAAGATTTTCCCAATAAAGCAAGATCCTAAAGAAAATTCCGGTTTTCCTAGATAAGATTTTTACAGTCAGGCATAAAGTATTTTCATTAAGATATGATTATTAAATTAGATTTTGTGGGGCTGAGAACAAACTGCTTCCTACACATGAAAAAATAATGGCTTCCATCCAAAGAGCAGCATTTAAACACTCATAACCAGAGTGCATTTGGAAAACTTCAACTTAAATAATGAATCTAAACTTACAGAGTAGATTCAAATGATATTTTTGGGAAAAACAAGAGGAGAGAAATAGATGAAATAATAAGGGCAGAATGGCATTTCTAAGTGCTGAAGCCAAGATGGGGGTACATGGGCAATCATCGGATTGTTCTTTATTTGGAATATTGGTATAGAATTTCTGAAATGGTTACATTTCTTGAGTTTGGGTCAAGCAGTCCTGAGTTGAATCAGGGAAGAGGACAAATTGTGTTGGAGATTCACCAAGACATTTCCTGTGGGAGGTAACGCTGATAAAGAAAATCTCCCTCTTGCCTTTCTGTTACCCCCTCGGGATCCGGTTTCTTTTATTTGGCAAGTAACAAATGACTCTTTGGGTGAACACAGGCGGGTCTTGATCCACAGGACCTGTTAATTACGTAGGAGTTGTTAATTACTTGCAGCAAGGAGAACCCCAGGAGTATTCTTTTTTTTTTTTTTTTCCTTGAGACAGAATCTCACTGTCACCCTAGGCAGAGTGCCATGGCATCATCATAGCTCATATCGACCTCCAGCTCTTGGGCTCAGTTGATCCTCCTGCCTCAGCCTCCCAAGTATCTGGGGACTAGGGAGCCCAACACAATGCCTGGCTAGTTTTTCTATTTGTAGTAGAGGTGGCGTCTCACTTTTCCTCAGGCTGGTCTCGAACTCCTACGCTCAAGCAATTCACCTGCCTTGGCCTCCCAGAGTGCTAGGACCAGGAATATTCTTTAAAACAGTGTCTCCCAAAGGAAAGTGGCATGGCGGTTTGTGGGGCAGTAGAGAAAGAAAAAGTGTCGTTGTATGTAGGAGAGAGTTGCCACTGCACATGCGAGGTTACTTTGTCATGCTCGTAGGCAGGTGACATTAAGGTCCTGAAGCTGTGACTCCTCCTGGGGTGGAGGAAGTTCACTTGAGTTGTCCGTAAGCTGCCAACATCTGTTCAGGGCTAGTCTCAGCCAGGAGGGTAGCCACAGACCACAGGAACAAAAGGCTGCAGAACTGGTGGACTGCTCTAGTTGGCTGAACTCCTCAGCCCTGGAGACCATCCCTTCCTACTTCGGCCTCTGAGGTCTTGAGAAGAGAAGGAAGGTGGGGCCTCCTCTAACAGCTGATGGATGATGAGGTTGGGAAAGGTGTGACTCAGTTGACCAGCTCTGAGCCTTTCCTCTTTCTCCCACACTGATGTGCCTCCGAAGCCCACCAGCCAAGGGACGCTTCCTTTCCCAAATTCCGGCCTCTCTCCCTTTCTCCCAGAGATCCTCTTCTACCCCCGAGGATGTTAAAGCTGGGAGAGCTTATGAGAGTCTGTAAAATCTTGGGACAACGATGAATTTGTTCACTCACCACTCACCTATACTGTCGTTTTATGTCAACTCTGATTTAAGCATTATAAAAAGAAGGCCTGAGCCTATCGGTGGACTTCACGTCCTGGATAAATCTTTATCCCTCTCTGCTAGGTGCTTCTTCTTCAGTGTTAGTGGCAAAGGGCAATGTGCTCTTTGATGTTTTATGGAGCTGATCTGAGTTATTTCATTCTGGCTCCTCAGAGCCTCAGGTCGCCTCCATGAGCAGGCTTGAAAATTCCCATGGTATGGCTAAATTTATTTCTCCCCCAAATAAAAGTGATACCAAAATACAAATGGGAAATCTATAAAATGACACCTGATAGATGTGTCCCAGGTACTCAGCACAATCCAAGGCAATCAGCACACTTCAATTAATATTTGAGTGAGTGTTTAACCACCACTCACTATGGGCTAATTCTCTTTCATATTAAGACAGAAAATGGATTCCTATTATTATAGAAAATGAATTTTCCTTGAGCAAGGAAGAGCTTTCTAAAGTGAGAGCTCTATAAAAATGAAACAATCTGGGAGACAGTGATTTATTTTTTCTGTCACTACAGGGATGTCCCTTATGACAGGGAAATGATCGGGGTGACCCAGGTGCCTGGTGCCTCTGGGGATCCACGGTCATGAATACAGCAAACTTGTCAAGGTACATGGAAATCGGGCAGTGAAGAAGGTCTCAGGGAAGTGTTTGGGACTGTACTATACCCACCTCAGGTTAAAAGCTCCAGGTTTTATCATGAGTCCCACTTGTGTAGTGTAAGTTAAATAGAGAAAGAAGAGGATGAGAAAGTTAGTTAAATAGTTTAATCAGAGCAGTTTTACAGTTCTAAAATTAACAAGCAGACTTGTAATAAAAGAGCTTCAATGTTTGCAAAATGATCTTGCTTCCATTCTGAATCTGTCTTTTTAATTGTAAAGATTAGCATTACATTTAAAAGGACTCAAAATGGAAAAAAAATGGAGTGATTTCTATTATCATCCATGTTTCGTGATGCAACTGATGAAATCCCTGAATGGATATTGCTTCAGCTTTGATATTAAAAAAATGGCCTGACAAGAAGTCCTTAATCAACAACTGATCACAAGGTGGCTCAAAGAAAGAGAAAAACTCCAAACTACTGTCAAGTTCATAATGTATCACGTTGTTGGTGGATGACACTGGCTCCAGATATACAAGTAAGCCCACAACACTTTATTACTATGGATAGAGTTGTCATGAAAGTTCTCTCACGTTGATCGACTTGCTTCTGAAGGTTTTCTTTGTTCATTTAAACTTGCATAATAAACATGCAATGAATGATTTCTTTTGAAAGTGTATTTTTTGTAGTCTTTTTGTTTTCATACAAAGATTTCATAAAGTTGCAACGTTGCATCAGAGCATTACCAAAATAACAGCAGGAGCACGTGGGGAGGGCAAATGTGAATTTAGCTGAATGAGAAGAGCCTCCTTTCATCCTGAGTCATACCACCATCTTTTTAAAAAGGTGCAAATTGCTTTTCTTACCCTCCCCCACCAAAGAAAAGAACACAGGAAAAAAAATAAAACTCACAAAATGAATCTAACTAAGAAAAGAAAGGTTGATATAAAGAAAATAAAGATGTTTGTTCATGCACATTTCTTCTGCATAGCTCAACCCACGTATAGTAAGGCACTATTTCCTTCACACTGGTGTCCACGGCAATCTGTTAAGTGCTACAGTGCGCGGTGACCTTTAGACAGCTCCCTTCCAGGATGGTGAAATAAAGAGGCCGGGTGAATGTGGCTGCCACCTTCTCCGGTGAAGGTCTCATAGCTCAATGAGACGAGAGTCTCAGAAGAAAAATCTGTCAGTGTGTGATATGATAGAGTGTCCAAAATGGTTTTCTTTCCAGAGTTCCTATATTGTCTGCGTAGGAATTTAGATTATTCTGCAGTCTTTATTCTCAATGAAAATACACGTGGTGGGGGGCAAACACGGTCAGGTCTTCAGAAACAGAGCTGCGATCCTCCCAGAGAGCACACAGTGCCGGCCATTCACAAAATCAGCAAGATGTTTCCAAGAGAGCAGAGAGACGGAGAGAGGAGAAGGAGACAGAGAAGAGAGCGCGCGAGAGCCCGTTTTGGTTTTGAGTGGTGATCAGGATCTGGGTTTAATTCAGCTGGTCTTCATACTGTTTCCGGAAACAATCCCCTGCTGGGAAAAATTCCCAGCACCTTTCTTGATACATCTTCCAGACATAAGATTCCTGCGAAAGTAAAGGAAATGTGTTAACATTTCCCCTGAGTCTGTGTGCTAACTCAAAATACAGGGTAGAAATTCAGCTTTGTTGCTACAAATATCACATGTACTTTGAGAAGTCCTGACTTATTTATATACATTAATATTAAATATACATTTAATATTAAAAATAATATATATTAAATATTAAATATACATGTTTAATATTAAATATATATTATATAATTATATATAAAAATATTAAATTTTATATATTAAAACATATATTTTATTGTATATTAAATTATTATTTTATTATTTATATTATATTATATTATGATATATTAAAAATATATATATTTAATATTAAATATATATTATATGTAATATATTATATATAATATTTAAGAGAACCATCAACAAACATATATCATAAATATATTTTTATGCATACTTCTTATGCATACTTTATATTTAATATGTATACTTCTAGTTCAAACTATATTAACAATTTGTGGGAACACTTGTGGAAGAAGAATTTCAAAACCTTAGCTATTTTTTTTTTTTTTGAGACAGAGCCTCAAGCTGTCACCCTGGATAGAGTGCCGTGGCATCACAGCTCACAGCAACCTCCAATTCTTGGGCTCAAGCGAGTCTCCTGCCTCTGCCTCCCAAGTAGCTGGGACTGCAGGCGCCCACCACAACACCCAGCCATTTTTTGGTTGCAGCCATCTTGGCGGGCCCGGGCTGGATTCGAACCCGCCAGCTCAGGTGTACGTGGCTGGCGTCTTAGCCCGCTGAGCCACAAGCACCGAGCCTAAAACCTTAGCTATTTAGTGGGCAGTTCATATCAACTCAACACTCTGCATTGGACTTCATGTGAGATCACCTGTTATCTGATTAAGCAATCAAGGACATTAAACAATAATTAAGACCAGTCCGTTTTCTTATAACAGAGATTTCAAACCCAAACTCAGGATTTTCAGCTAACAAAACCTTGTTTTATGTGAAATTAGAATTTTTACTTTTTTAACCAAGCCAATTTTTTTCACCCTTATCCAAGATGACGGGCATTTTTTTAAATCAATATATCACTACTAATATCTGAAAGTAATTCCACCCCTGACTGTTTAATGCACACATTCTGTTCCAGCGTTCAGGCCTTCTCTACCATTTCACTGAAAGGATGATACTTAGACGCCCTTTACCTACCTGTCCCGTGTGTTCTGTTTCATCTTTGTTTATGAGATACATCAGAAAAAACCTATAGATACAGAGAAACTGATCAGAAACACATGCATGACACTATCACTGTAAATAGGGCGTATTTTTTTTTTTTTTTTTGAGACAGAGCCTCAAGCTGTCACCCTGGATAGAGTGCTGTGGCATCACAGCTCACAGCAACCTACAATTCCTGGGCTTAAGTGAGTCTCTTGCCTCTGCCTCCCAAGTAGCTGGGACCACAGGCACCCGCCACAATGCCCGGCCATTTTTTTTTTTTTGGTTGCAACCGTCATTGTTGTTTGGTGGGCCTGGGCTGGATTCGAACCTGCCAGCTCAGGTGTACATGGCTGGTGCCTTAGCCAGTTGAGCCACAGGCGCCGAGCCAATAGGGCGTATTTTTATACATTATGTGTTGCATTCAATTATGGTACACACAGAAAAACCACCACATAAACATTTTCTGGAAAATCAATTACAGGGTTCCAGAAGAAGGTAAAGATTTTTTTGACTTGGCTTTGCTGATCTGATGCACAATTTTACCCTAGAGGCACTTGAGCTTCAAGTTAGCAATATACACATTTTTGTCAGAATCGAATCGATACTGATGGATTTTAATTGACAACTAGCTTAATAACAAATTCTAATTTACTGAGGAAGGTCAACTGAATATAGTTAAAGCCTTTTTTCCTCCCATGCTGCTTCTCTGTACCTCTTCTGTTTGATATTAAAATTAGATCAGACAAGGAGTAAGAATAACCCTTTACCAAATTATACTTTTGGCTAGTGCCAAGTAATGGCCAGATTTCTCCATATTAAAAAAAGCAGCCTTTAACTGGGTTTAACAATATTGGAGCGATCTGTAAGTCCTCAGAAGAGTAAAATGCAGATTCACCAGCCAATCTCTGAAACAGCCAGAGGAGTTCTGTTTGAAAGGAGCAACGTGGGCCCCTACCCGTAAGGGACTCTGCTGCGCCCTGCCACCTTTGCCTTTCAAGTTTTAGAAAGTAGCATTTATGCTGAGCAAGGTGGCTCACGCCTGTAATCCTAGCATTTTGGAAGCCTGAGGTGGTGGACTGCTTGAACTCAGGAGTTCGAGACCAGCCTGAGCAAGAGCGAGACCCCTTCTCTACTAAAAATAGAAAGACAAGCCAGGTGTTGTGGTGGGAGCCTGTAGTCCCAGCTACCTGGGAGGCTAAGGCAGGAAGATTGCTTGAGCCAGGAGTTTGAGGTTGCTGTGAGCTCTGATGCTATGATGCCACGGCACTCTGCCCAGGGTGCCAGAGTAAGACTCTGTCTCAAAAAAAAAAAAAAAAAAAATGGCATTCACATGAAGAATAGCAACTTAATTTCCTAAGGAAGCCCACTCCGGGAAAAGAAAGTGACTTTCTCCCAAAGAGTCTGTAGCAACTACATAGAGCGAGAAGCAGCTCTCTCTCCTGTTTCTCCAGCTGGCTGGGATGGGGGCACCGGGCTACGGGGAGGGGTGGGGAGCCCGGCACACTCACAGATAATTGGCCAAGTTGTGCTCCTGTAAGGTGTGGGTTTCAAAGCCGTGCGGCACCGTGTCGAAGTAATCATTGCCTATCCCACAGATGAAGCATTTGGTCTAGAAGGCAAAGGGCAAGAGGAAAAGGTCAGGGCGTGTAGGCAGCAAAATGCACGGAAGACGCAACTTGCCGTGTGACACCGGTGTCCTGATGTGGACAGAGACCGTGCCAAGTCCATGGATAGAAATTTAACTGTTGGCCAAACGATATTTTGTTATCAGTTTAAATGATGCAGGTACCAGCAGCCAGAAGCAACAGGTACAGAAAAAGTACAGGTTAGCAGTGCCCGAAAGGCCACGACTTTTCCTTATTTTCTCCAGCTTAGGTGAAACATCTCAGCTTCACGGTCACTCTGGTCCGTGACATTGCCTCAGTTTACCTGATCGACTGTGTCCTCCACTGAACTGCAAACTCAGCACCCGCTTGAACAAAAAGGCTGATGACCAAGGGGAGAAAGGTGCAGAATACTTTCTTTCTGGGAGTGAAAAATCAAATCCCAAGCTGTGAGGTGTTGCATCGGTGATACAGGGAGGGACCGTCCGGTCCAGGCACTGTGCTAGCTCCAGAATGAGCCAGCAGATGTGCACTGGGAAAAACTTCCAACCCCAGCAGGCAGGGGCCTCTTCTCTTTGCTCCCCCCACCATAGCTCTCTCACTGCAGCCTGTCCAGAGTGACCTGCTTGGTTCTGTCATCTGTCGGCCTGCTCCACCAAACCCAAGGAGAAGCTGAGCCTCTGTTTCATTATTAGAATTCCATGTGTGTAAATGCAAATGAATTAAACAATTATTGTCCTTGCGTGACTCAGATGCTCATCTTTCCCTGCCTATGGGAAGCTGTTTAATAGCGATGGAGGCATGTTTATGTCTGGATTCCAGGGAGTGCAGTCCAGACGATTAAGGTAATTTACAAAATTCTTCCTGACTTATTGATGAACAGCTGCTAAAAGCAGACAGGCCCAAATCAGCAATTTGGGAGAATGATCAGGTCCTTACACCAGTCGGTCAATGGCGTCTCTTACACCGAACAGGTTCGAACCACGCTCATCAGCTCTGTCCACACACCTGCTCTTCCTCTGGGTTCCCCGCGTCAGCTAACTGTGCTGCCGTCCTTCTGGGGGCTGGTGGCTGAAACCCTGGATCCCCGTGCTTGCTCCATCCTCTTCATCTTCTGCATCTGGCCCATCACCAAGTTCTCGCTCCACATCCCAAATCCCGCGTGAATCCATCTAGTTCCTCCACCCTCAGTGTCACGACTTTAGCCAAGGTCTCATGATCTCTATGGGGAAGTGCTGAGGGCCTACTTCCCCGCCAGTCTCTAGCACAGTCCCCGTGTTTTAAACCTTAGCTCTCTTTTAAAAATGCAAATCCAATTACCTTGCTGCCCTACTTACAGCCCTTTTCTTGTTTCCCACAGCCCACACCTTAAACTGCAAATTTCTCAAATGAGTGTTTAGGCTCTTTACTCTCTGGCCTTCCTCTCCAGCCTCCTCACTAGAATGTAAGGTTGCATCTTGAACCACTCATGCTTCCAAGGAAAAAGTCTGCCTATCAAATTCTCCAAAATCAGTCTTGGTGTGCCATTTTGGGTGGCGACCTTCTCCTGGAACCCAAGGTTAATGGCACCCTGGAGGCATGCACAGTGGGGGGCCCGGGGGACAGGTGGGAGTGGGGGTTGCCTACACTGCTCTGTTCCTATCACAACCACATTTCTACAGTCTTCAGGTCTTAGCCTGGCTATCCCTGCTTCTAGGAAGTTCAGCGATTGTCTGGGAGCAAGATAGATACAGCCCCGGAGACCCCAGCACCAGGGTTTTACTCTCACAAAGGGCTCACTACCCTACCTTGCAACCATCGACCTGCTTCTGCGTGATTGTTCAGTTTTCTGTGAATGGCCCTCTGGCTCCCTGAGGGGCAGGATGGGGCCCTGCTGTTGTCGGTGTGGACTTGGACTTCACGGACCTCCTAGCCCAGCACACTCACTGCTCAGCGTGGACTGCCTGAACAGAAAGCAGGCCAGGGAAACCACGCCTTGTTTTTGCCCTTTCCCCTCTTTCTTCCACGTTCACGAGTTTGGAAAACAAGTGCTCGCAACCGTGATAAAGCTGAGTGGCAGGTAGGCTTACCTCCATGTCTTCTTTGACCTGTTCCTGTTGGTCTCTTAGTTCTCCAAAAGCATCGATAATTAGACCTAGTGTTGAATAAAGACATTCATCAACCCGGGAATGATAATTAAATTCATCGCCCCTTGGCCAAGTCTTGGGAGGGAAGGGAAAATATACAACTACTGTGGAAAGTAAATGCTCAGAACATGGTGAGACTGAGTGCTCACAGCTTCCCCCACGAGGGAGGCCGTGTCTCTCTGGGGAGGAAGGACACACAGGGACCAAGACACTCGCTAAAGAGTATCTTGGAATCAAATGATAGAGCAAGAAAGTCCTTTTGCTAACCAAGCACATACATACAGTGTGTGCTTTTCCTTCTGCAAAAGAGCAGTTGAGATTCATGGCGGTGAAGTACAGAAAACTCTACTCCTAAGATTGCCAGGGACTCTTTTGAAAATAAAAGGTGACCCTCTAAAGCAGTGGTTCTTGACCTGTGGGGCGTGACCCACAGGAACTGTATTAAAGGCTCACGGCATTAGGAACCACTGATCTACAGTGTGAGAAATTTGCCTCAAAGCACTGTTTTGACAAGTTCCTTCTCAGGAAACTTCCTGTAATTTCATTCTTCAATGCAATCAGAAACTGTGTGACTGGTTTGGCGTCAGCCCCTTCTCTCTCCCAGCCCTGGGGGCTGCCACCTTCCTCCACGTGCTTTCTGGCTGTGCCCTCCCATAAAGCACATCACGGTTACACTCAAAGACACCACAAAGGGATTTTGAGTCCCTCAAGCTTGGCCATGCACTTTACTAAAAAAGATATCATTCCATACCCTTGAAACTTAGAGAATATTGCCACATTTATAGACATTTAATTCAAGGCAGAATTAATGTGTTAAGCAGAAGGAAATAACATGAGTAATTTTTCTGAGAGGGGAAACCACCACACTCCAGGTTACCCTAAAGTAAAGGGGGAGAACAGTGGGTTAACACAGACTGCCTGGCTGGGGGCGGATTCCCGCCCCAGCACTGTGTACCTGTGCACTTTGGTGAAATTACTTAGGTTTACTGTGGCTCAGTTAATTATAGGGCCATTGTTGTCAGCTCACTACCCTATGTGTTAATGTGCATAACAGCACCATTCTCACAAGGTTAGTAAAGGGGTGAAGTTGGTCAATGCATGCTCCTGGCACACAGTAGGTGCTTAATGATGATAATAGCTCTACGACTATTTAGAAGGCATTGATTATGCATCAGGTACTACATTAAGGTACCTGAATGAACATCATTTTTTTAAACCTCAACAACCACAGGGCTTAGAGATTCATGCGATGGACCCAGGGAGGTGAAATGGCTCACCCAACCAGGCTCACCCACCCAAACCCAGAAAGCCTCAGGAACAGGAGTCTGGGTCCCAGGGCTGTGATTCAGACCAAGGAAGGCGCTCTTTCCATTGTGTTATTTGAAAGAAGACAAAAGAAAACCCATCTCCCCCTTACACCAGGCTCCCAGCCTTCTTTGTATCTCCCTCTACAGATTTCACAATGAAGAACTACTGAAGGGAAAAGTCTATTTGGCTTTTCCGGAATACCATTGACATTCTTATCCTACCTTGAATATTAGCGTCAACAATATGTCCGTCACATGCTAGATTCTCGTGAGCATCCATGAGAATGAGGCTTACCTTGTATGATGGCCAACAGAATGACAATTACGAAGAAGAAGAAAGTGATGTCGAAGATGATTCGGTAGATCTCATATTCGTCTCCTGCTGGGTCTTCGATCTCATCGCCGATGCCCCCTCCAGCACGTACCCCCACGTACATGTGGAACATGTAGCACTGGAAAAGAAGATGGTACCACTTCTTGGAGGGACACGCGTGGGAGGCAGATAGGCCAATCTCTCGGCGCGGTGTCTCACTTAAATCCAGGCAAAGCACTCAGATGCACCCTCTCTGCGGGCTCATCAAGACCAAGGAAGATGAAAGGCGCCCAGGGGCGCCCAGACAGGGCAAAGTCCCTAGGACCATGTCTGCCCTGAGAATCAGCAGGTAGGTGGGGCTGAACCCTTTGAGCAGCAGTTAAATAAGAGAAACTGTTTTGCCTGTACTGAAGACGTGAAACTTGTTTTCTCCTCCCCCTTTCTAAATACGTTATCAGCCATTGTTGTCAACTCACTACCCTATGTTCCCATCACCCAATCTTCCTGGGGGCTGGGATTCTTGCAATCCTATTTTGGCCCTTTTGCATTCTGCATGTACAGTTTGTGTTAGAGATCAGTAAAGGTTTCTAAGGAGTCAGAGTCCCTGGCCTGTCTCAATCTGCCACGTGACATGTGAGTCCATGTACACCTCTCTCCAGGCTTCCAGACTTCATAATTAAGTTGGTGTAGACTCTCCTTATAACTCCTCAGCATCCGTTCCCATGTTGATCCCCAACTCAGGTCGGGGCCCACAGTGAACCCCAACAGACTTGGCCCATTTTTATACTCAACTAACCTGCTCCTCTCTCTGGAAGCCATGAGAAAGTTTGCATTCTATTGTGCCTCTTTTGGTTCCAGTATTTGTAATTGTCATGCAAATAGTTGGCTCTCACTTGCTACTGTGTTTTAAACAAAACTGTATCCTGCCTACTTTGCTTGGCACCTCTGGCTCAATTTGGAGAAAACAAAAGTCCCTCGCTAGTATCGCAGCTCCAAAGCATCTGGGATAATAAGGTAATCACATCAGGATTCCTATCACCAAGGCAAGCTTCACCATAAGTAGCTTCGTGTGCGAAATCTCTCTCTCTGAGAACTTCCTCTGGGGACTTAATTTGGACAATCTGCCTGGCTCTAGCTGGTACCTCGCCATGTCCAGCTCTGGTCCCTTGGGTCGCCACCCCAATACCCACAGTGAGCAACGGTGGATCACACAGTGCCCAGTCCAGGTCCTGGAATGTCCAAGCTTTCCGGCCCTGACTGTCTGGGATATTGTGTGGGCAGCACTAGTGACTGAGATCATTCGGCTAATTTCTCTTGCTGTTTCCTGCTGACTTTTGTTTTATAATTTGGCTTCCCATACAGAGTTTTTCTCCAGCAAAAAGACTGTGTCAACTTGTGTCAACTTGTTGCTTTAAATCTTAATAAGCTGGCCCTGTGAATCATACATCAGCTGTATATAATACCTATCAATGTGAGTCTGCTCCAAAAAGAATGATTCGCTTCTAGTTAAATATGTAAAGTTGAAGAGAAAACCATGGAATGAGGCTAAATTACCCAAGACAATGTCTCCTTTTCAGGTCTCTTGTCAGCCATTTAGCCAGTCTTTCTTGGCAATGTTCCTATCTCGCGACTATAATTTTTTTTTTTCTTTTGAGCCAAGGTCTCATTCTGTTGTCCAGGTTGGAGTGCAGAGGCCCAATCGTGCTCACTGTAACCTCAAACTCCTGGGCTCAATCAATCTTCCTGCCTCAGCGTCCCAAGTAGCTGGGACTAGAAGTGCGAGCCACTGCAACTACTGCTATAAAACTTTTGTGTGGAGATGAGAGTCTTGCTATATTGCCCAAGCTGCTGTTCAACTTCTGGCCTCAGCGACGCTCCTGCCTCAGCCTCCTAAAGGGCTAGGATTTTAGGCATAAGCCACTGTGTCCAGCCACTACAAGCATTTTTTCTGAAGGGAAATGCTTCTCGCAGAGTTCAATAGCAGACTTACGACCCTGCTGAAAATGTAAATAGCGTCTTGTGCATTTGATTATTTAGGTTTAATAAATTACCAAGGAGAATAAAATGCTCAGTTCACCTGTGGGATTTTGACACTGATTTTCCCAGTTTGCTGCTTCACTACCTGGTCGGCCCCAGTCATGGCACACTGATGGCTGTGGCAGAGGACGAGGAGCTGCCAGTGCACACCTAGTCACACAGCCGCTGGGCTTCCAGCTCCCAAATTATCCTTCTGCAAATGCAAATCCCTTCATCTACCCCTCTGTGCATAGAACCAGCGTACATCTGATTGACTCCGCCTATGTCTTAATACGAGTTGGAGATGGAAAGGAATAATTCAGCCAGGAAGAGAGATACACTTCATTCAGAGAATCCAAGTAATGAGGAAGGAAGGTGCCTGGTCCTACAAACATTGAGACTGGGCAGTGAATTGTGAAGATTTTTATCTTCTACAGCTTCTCCCTTCATTGATTTCTTCCCCAGATTAGTTCTGGGGCTGATCATTCTGATGCTGCCTTCAGGACACTGAGACCAGTGTGTGGTAGATGGGTGAGGATGTAGATGAAACCTTTATCTTGGTGAAAAAAGAGAGACACATTATTTGTCGGGAAAGGAGAGTAAAATAAGTGAGAAAAATTAAGTGAGATAATTTAGAACAATCGCCTAATTACCTAACCAGATTTATTTCTCTAAGAGAGTACTTTCTGTCTTTATCCCCAGAAAGGCTTTCCTGCAAAATACAAAGTCTTGATATGTCCCCTGCAGCCTCTGGTTCAGGAGGAGCATGGTCTCAGCCCTGTGGATTTATAGAGAGCTGCCCTGGTGAGCCTGCTTTTCCTCTGGAAGAACATTCTTATATCTGTCAAGTCAGGCCCCTGGCTATCTAACTACACTCATCTTTTTACTCTGGACTTCAGATCATTTTTCACTTTCTCCTCCCACATGCTTGTAGAAGAGGTTCGAATTCTATCAGGATACTGCTGGTTTAATTGGATTCTCAGGCTGAAAATGCCATAATCCTGGGAGGAAAAAAAAAAAAAAAAAAAAAAATCCCCAAACTGCTGTGTGAATCATGGAGTCCATAAAGCTGCAGCTCTAGCGCCCCCTGCTGTAAATTATGACAAACAGGCGGGTGAACTGCCTACGTCGGGAAACCTAAGATGTTTCTTTGCTCTATCCCAGGGAAACAGCCTGAAACAACAAAGGCGGTGGGGATCCAGGAGGAAGCCGATGAAATATGCCATGAATGAGGAAAACTCATCTCAAGAGAGAATACGGACTTTCCCTTGTGAAAAGTAAATGCTAAAGAGACTGTCATTCAGAAGGGATTGTCTTTTGAGAACTAAAGAAAGTATACATCTTTCCGTTTCCTATTCCATACTTTTTTTTGCAGCCTGGCTGGTTTTCATAAGCCTCCACTTTGAAAGAGCAGCACTGTAGGTGATCAGTTACACTTTCAATTTTGTTGGCCTTTTAAGGAAGCCTTTGCACAAAGACTAGTAGAAAGCAAATTAAAAGGAGGGGGGTGGACCCTCAAAGTGGAAGGTCCATGTAGGGACTGTGGCTGTCAATCAGCGGGAGAGTTTGTAAGGACAAGCTGCAAGATGTGAGCTCACACACGGCCCCATGGGCTCCTGTCCGGCTCCACGGATGGGCAGCACTGCATCCTGTGTGTGTGCTGGGAGCTGCAGCGTGGCGGTCTTGGAACAGAGTTTTCTCTTGCAGGAGAACATCACCCCATGTCACCCCAGTCAAGATGGTAGATCAGTCTACTGTCATGTGCACAGAAACAAAAACCTACACCACAGTTAGTCACAGTCTCAGCTGTAAGGACAGAAATCCCTCAACGTGAAGACGTTTAGGCTGCAGGAAAGTCCACAGTTCAAAACACCAAGAGGCCTCATTTCTTCAACTGAATGTCAGGCAAATCTGTTTTTTGTGTTCATGTCCTGTGTAATTGGCCAAAATCAACAGGTGAAGGCAGTTGTCTTCCTAAACAAAATTAACCAGGAAGCAGTGGAAGCACATACCGAGGGTGAGGTCCTAACAGTCGTTCAAGCTCACGGTGACTACCACTGAACAAGGCCAGCTGTGCTGACTGCGTGAGGCCCAGAGCCTGGGACACTGCAGGTAGTTACTGTGTACAGGAGGGAGATCTAGGGTCACACGCTGTCCCCACTATCACACACGGAATGTTGAATGATACGAAACTTTACAAAAATAACTGATTGCACATCACTCTTCAAACCCTGCCATTGAAAAGTTACTCTCTGAATCGTCCTGCTTTCCATTAATCTTCAGCAATTCACTGAACACCATGACATCTAAGAATAAATGACCTGAGGTCGAGTTTTTCTCAGGTGTTTGTCCTGCAATGTAAGTGAATTTCCTGGGAGTCAATGTATGCATCACACCTGCTCTCAGGACCTCTTGGTCCTCCTGGGCCTTGCTGCCTTTCCCGGCCTTGTGCTCCCCTCCCTGTTTTCAGGATGGAGAGGTTCCAAGCAGGGTGAAGGTTCAGCACATAGAAAAGAAGATGAAGGGTCACTGAGGTATCCTCAGCCCTGGCCCTAGAATGGGTAGGTTGGGGCAGAGGAGAAGAAAGAGGGCTAGTAAAGCATCACAATTAATGACTCTGCTGGACAGTGATTACCAGTGACCAGGCTCTTGTGTCGAATCCGATTTTTGTACAGTTGCTAGAAGAACGACAAAAACGAAAAATAAAAGCGACCCAAACAAACAAAGACCCCACCTTATATATTTTTCTCTGCTGTGTAAGAAGAGAAACAAAAGGAGGGAGGGGACGTGGGAACAAGAAGGGAGCAGGTGGCCCTGATCAGGGGGAGCCGAAAGGCGGGCAGGTGAAGGGACTTCAGGCAGGGCCTATACTAAAGACATAAAATACTAAAATTAAAATCAGACAACATCAATATTAAAGAGAATGTGGAAATGGAGATTTTCAACAACGTAGACAACAATGTAAATTAGTACAACCATATGGCAAACTAACTTGACAATTTCTAATAAAATTGAAAATGCACATGTTATGTAACTCAGAAGTTCTACTTTTAGAACTGATACTCCTGGTCTCCAGCAATTAATCAGAGACCAGGAGTATCAAAGAGGAAGTCTTGCATCTCAGTTATGCCAATTTACGATGACATAACATAAATCTAAAGTATTATTTTAAGGATTTTGGTCTATGTCCCTATCAATACCTTCCACTCTTTAGTATGAGATGTTTCATTAAGCTTATTTTTATTTCCCTCACCACTAGCCATTTAAAGTAACTTTTTCATGGCAGTGTTTGAGGAATTATGTTCAATTACTTTTGTCAAGTTTAATGTCATTAACTGTTCTGCATGCAATAGAAATACTGATCTGCAAGTTCCCCCAAACTTACGGAAATTCTGGACTATTCTTTTCTTGGAAGTTCATCTTAGAATAAGCGTAAGAGAATTTCTAGAAAAGCGTTTAGTGTGTAAACTCCTTGAGGGCAGGGGCTGTGCTTATTCAAGTCTTATCCTCAACAAGTGCCTGGCACAAAAATATCATCAAAATTAATAACATAAGCATCGATGGAATGGAATTACTATCTGCGAGGTAGCATGGGGCAAAGCACTGGATAAAGAGTCTAATCTGACTGTGAAATTTTTTTTTTTTTTCTGGCCGGGCCTAGGTTTGAACCTGCCACCTCCAGCATATGGGGCCGGCGCCCTACTCCGTTGAGCTACAGGCGCCACCCTGACTGTGAAAATTACAAGTTACTCAAACTCTTGGTAGCTCAATTTTCTCATCTGTGAAATGGGGATGATCACAGTACTTACCTAAAGCATGAAATTATTCAGGAGTTAATATTCGAGTTAATATTTGTAATGCACTTGGGACAACACTCAACACAAAATCATTTATAGCAGGTGCTATATAAGTACTTGATAAATAAATGACTAATCTAAATTACAAGACTATGAATTTGTAACTGGAATGGTATTTTCAGCTGAATGCGAACATCTCAATTCTTTTAGTTTTAATATTCTGTGTCTTGTAAATAGGTGACTAGCACGTGGAAATCACAAAGTGATGTAAAATGTCTTCAGAATGGCAATAATGACAGAAAATGTTGAAAATTATGAATGATTTCCATACAAATAACACATTTGCTTTGCTGTCAACTATGTACAGGCCTATGAATTAGCTTTTTTTTTTTTGTTTTTTTCTGTCTTCATTGCCTCCCTAAAACATCCCTTTTGTTCCAGGACTTCAAAAAAATCTTATCTTGACCTAGGAAAAGAGTATTAATTTTCAAACCATTTTTTTTTAATGCAATTTTTGGCCGGGGCCAGGTTTGAACCCGCCACCTCCGGCATATGTGGCCGGCGCCCTACTCCTTTGAGCCACAGTCACCACCCGAAAGAGTATTAATTTTCATGTTCACAAGTTATTATGTATCCCCAATTTCTTTTTTGTTGAGACATACTCTCACTCTGTCGCCCTGGGTAGAGTGCCACAGTGTCATTGTCGCTCATGCCAATATCAATCTCTTGGGCCACTAAGAGGCTTCAGCCTCCAAGTAGCTGGGACCACAGGTGCCCAACATAACACCCAGCTAGTTTTTCTATTTTTAGTAGAGATGGGTTTGCTCTTGCTCAGGCTGGTCTTGAACTCCTGAGCTCAAGTGATCCACCTGCCTTGGCCTCCCAGAGAGTTAAGATTATAGATGTGAGCCACTGTGCCCAGCCTGTTTCCCCAATTTTTAACCTACAACTTATTTAAGAGTATTCTTTATTGTTTTTGAGTTTTTTTCTTTTCTTCTTTAAAAATCTTAGGAAGAGAACAAGAATTCCTAATCACAACAGCCTAGACAATGACAATTTTGTTGGAAGATCTCTAAATTAGTAATAAGAAGAGCAAATATTTTCTTTAAAAAAGAGGAAGAATTGCCAATTCTAGGTTAATGATCCCTTATGATGAAGAAACTATTTTTAAATATGGCAAAACTTTTTTACATACACAAGAAAAATTCAGGCTCAGAGTAGTTAGGCAGTGGGCGGAGAAGGGAACATCAGGGCTTGTCTCAGCCTCTGTCCTGTTCAGTCCCCAGCAGCTACCTGAGGGTTCTGCTCCCTCCCCCACAGGAAGTCGTTGTATTAATATATACATATTGTACTAATTTTGAGAAGAACTAGATTAACTAAGAACTTTTATAACGTGGTGGGGAAAACACTGTTTTAGGCTCTTAAAAATAAATAAATGGGGCGGTGCCTGTGGCTCAGTGAGTAGGGGGCTGGCTCCATATACCAAGGGTTGTGGGTTCAAACCCAGCCCTGGCCGAACTGCAACAAAAAAATAGCTGGGCGTTGTGGCGGGTCCCTGTAGTCCCAGTTACTCGGGAGGCTGAGACAAGAGGATCGCCTAAGCCCAGGAGCTGGAGGTTGCTGTGAGCCATGAAGCCATGGCACTCGACCAAGGGCGACAAAGTGAGACACTGTCTCTAAAATTAAATAAATAAATAAATAAACACATCTGATAAAAAAATTGAGGCAGAAGAAAAGTATATATAATAAAAGTAGGTAAAAATCCCCCTGATCTGTGGTTCTCCTTCTCATAGGAATCCTTGCTAACAGTTTCTTATGAAGAAATGCCTCAGACAATGTTACACATATCCTAGACATTCCTGTGGGTGGGTATGGGTATAATCTTACGTGATTAGGATACTATCATAGTACTGATCAGGATCTTGGCTTTTTCCTTTCTAATTAAGTATAAATTTGTATGTCTCACCATATCAGGATATACAGATTTCTCTCATTTTAAATAGCTGCATCATTGTTATGAATTTATCATAATTGATTAATCAGGGCTCTGTTGATGATAATCTTTTAATTAATCTTTTTGAACCTGTTGCTCCGGCTAGAGCACTGTAGCATCATAGCTCACAGCAACCTCAAACTCTTGAAATTGAGCAATTCTCCTGCCTCAGCCTCCCCCCAGTAGCTCTAGGGGACTGTGCTAAGTTTTTTAAAGAAGAAAAGAAAAAATCTCAAAACCCAGGACTACAGGTGCCTGGCACAAAGCCCAGCTAATTTTTTCTTCTTTTAGTAGAGATGAAGTCTGACTCTTGCTTAGGCTGGCCTTGAACTCCTGAGCTAGGGGGTCCCCCTGCATCGGCCTCCCGGAGTGCTAGGATTAGAGGCGTGAGTCTGGTCTTGTTGGTAATTTTAGATTATTCCTAATTTGTGACAATAGCTAATATGCTTGAAAAAAGAGAGGCATATTTGTGAGTAAACCTTTAGGTAAATTACTAAAAAAATATATATATATAGATATAACATATCTATATATTATATAACTATAATAGATATTATCTATTAATAATTTAATAGATTCTGCAAAATTTCTCTCAAATTGTTGTGCTAATTCAAATTCCTGACGAGAGTCATGAAAGTGATGCTTTCATTCACCTATTAACTCCTATTAATTCACCAACTATAATTATTTAATAATTCCCATAAACTTTAATACTTTGCAAATCTGAAAGGTAAAAAGTGGTTTTTCATTGTTTTGATGGCATTTCTTACATTAGATAGAGACTGAGCATCTTTCCGTATTAATGAGCCCACTGAATTTTACCGTGAACTATCTGGTCATGTAATTTGTTCACTTTTCTATTAGCTTATTTATTTCTTCTTATTAATGTGACAAGAGCTTTGTAAATGAATGAAACTGGCCATTTGTTAATGGTGTTGAATGTATTTTTCCCACTTTATCATTTGTCTTCATGACTTTGTTTATACTTGTTCTTTTTAAAAATATTTTTTATGTTTTCAGGGATCCTGGGTTTTATATGATACTCAGAAAGTTAAAATTTGAAAATTACTTCCCTATTTGAAAATTACTATTCTTGTTTTAAGGAGTCAAAGTCTTTCCTAAATGCTTCTTTTTCCTGGGTTTTTTTGCACTGAAATATTTGGTCCATTCAGAGTTTACTTTGAACATAGAGCAAGGTTGGTATCCACCTTTATTACTGTTCCCCAAAGAATTCTCCTAAATGTGATCAATACCACTTATTGAATTATTTTTTAATTTCATGATTTCAAAAGCCACGTTTAACATTTTAATTTCAGTGAGTATGTGCATCTGCTTTTAGACTCTATTCTGTTCCACTTATTTACCATTCTTTAGTATGAAACTGTCTTAATTATTAGTCTTTGTAATACTGGTAATCCTCTCTTATCAATCTTTTGGGTTGTTTATTTTTTCTAGAGTAATTTTAGTACCATGTGTCAGTCCTTTGTATTGACACCCCAACCCCAAATTATGTAGGTATTTTCACAAGGAGCTCATTGGCAGATCCATCTCTTTTCAGCCAGCGACACATATTTTGTCTAATTTTTTCCTTCCTGATCTAAGATCTTGTGTATGGTAATTTCTGATTTTCCACTATCAGAGAGGCAGGCGATAGGAAAGATTTAATAGCTGTAGACTTCAAAAATCAAGACCAAAGAGGAAATGTAAGTCAAGATGCTCAGTATGAAAGCAAAAACTTGCAGTCCTGTTAAGAGATTTATTTTGTGGACTTTAATAACTTCAGTTAAAGTCATTAAGGCAAACCAAAAACTAAGTCTTCAAAATTTTCTGCAGGAAATAATTTCAACTTCTGTCCTGGAATATGTGAACGACCAGCTAAAGTGATGACATCACTCCTTCGAGTTCTAACTGCGTTTACTCAGCAATTCTTCTAATTATCAGGCTGGGCAGCAGATGTGCTAAATCAACAGAAATGATCCTTTATGTTCTACTAAACATGAAAATTGTTGATTCTTTAAAGAGCCATCCAACTTTTTCACTGTGTAGACTATTTTCTATTTGGCACTGTTAAAGAATAAATAAATACACGATTACTTAGATGGAAGAAGCAAAGCATTTTTTTCATTCCTATGAGATTAAAGTTTATGAACTTACTGTTAACATATCATCACACTTCATGTCTGGTGTGTCACCATCTTCGCTTTTATTGTAGAATTTTCTGAAAAAATTGAACGCCACCACAGTGTACAGGTATACGACAACAGCTAATAAGCCGACTGTTAATACCAGCTGGAAAACAGAGTGACATTGAACATGTATTAAAGATACAGTACACTTTACTGAAATGTTTGACATCTGTGAGAACACAGCTGGATTCACTGAATAGAAAGAAGCTAATGGGGTCCATAACTTTATTATTTCTTTTTATTTTATTAAACCATAGCTGTGTACATTAATGCAATTATTTCTTACCCTTTGCTCCCCTAGTGGAGAAACTTATTTTTAGGTTCTCTTTATCAAATTATCAGACTATTTCTGCAAAATTTGAATATGTAATTAGCTAACAGGTAAAGTATGAATAAATTATGATTTAATTTCACATCCAAATTGACTTAATAATATTAATAAGCAGTTTAAAATGTTCATTTTTCTATCATCTGAATATTTGGTAGTAGATACTAATAAAGCAATTCTTCCCTTTTTATGAGGGAAGTAGTAGAAACTAATAAAGCAATTCTTCCCTTTTTATCCTTCCCTTTTTCTATTTTCTATAAATAATTTGCATTCCTAATAGTAAGAGGGGTTGTAAATTATTTTTCCTTTTTAATCATATCCTAGAACTAAATAGGAATTTGTATTGCTTTTGAAATCTGGGAATATGCAACTGGTCATAATATTTAACATAAATAGTCAAAAACATTAAATGGAGAAGCCTTGCTTTTGTAAGATAAAAGGATGATCAGAGTGAAAAATACCATGGTTGATAATCAACAAAATTCTGAAGGCCGGTTTTCACAATGTATAATTAAATGTCTCAGTTTGGAAGGTCCTTTTTCCAGTTCTACGTAATCTTTCATTAATTCCGAATTATACTTTAAAGTCTAATTCCCTTGCTCGCTCTGAGAGATTAGGTAAACTATGTATATGTTCAAAGTGGGACTTTCACCAAGTTTGTGAAAATGTATTTTTGGTTGTCTAATAGAAATTCTAAACAAACTAACATGCCTTATCTTTATGTATACTTTCTCCGATTATAGCACATCCTTATAAATAATTTATATTTCTAATGAAATCCATCTCATTTTTGTTATGAGAGTAAGGGGGGTTGCAAATTATTTTTTCTTTTTAATTATCTTCTTGACATTGGAACATGCATACATTGAATACACTGATTAGGTCTTTTTTTTTTTGCAGTTTTGGGCTGGGGCCAGGTTTGAACCTGCCACCTTCAGTACATGAGGCTGGTGCCCTACTCCTTTGAGCCACAGGCGCCACCCCTGATTAAGTCTTAATGAAGTCATGCTATAGTTATCTGGAGAAAATATGTTATCTTAATAGTTTAGTTCATTCCTATAAGCGAAATACAATGCTATTATAAACTTCTGCATGTTTTACCTGTTAGAACTATAAAGCTCCAAATATTTATGCAAATGAAAATCTGATACCTCAAAAAGAAAAGGAATCATTCAGAAATTGATTATAAGTAGTACCAGACATTTTATGTTAAAATATACTATAAATTTTGCATCTCTAGTTCTTTACATGTCCTGGGAGCTCCAACACAATTTATCAACTGCCTGAGGGATAAACACAGCAGACGTCTGGTCCACTGACGCGTCAGAGTTATACTCCCAACCTACGGTGACATGTCTAAGAATCACGTGCTGAAGTTTAGAAAACTAACGATTAGGATAATGTAAATTTAACTGTGGACATAGTTCAAGGTTTTTGTTTTTTTTTTAATCAATGTTGATTTAGAAATGTGCTGGGCTATAAAATGCTGGGAAAGAAGGATTCTGTTAACCCAAATACCTAATATAGAACATGTTACGACCCAGTGGACACTTGACAAACAGCGAATGAATCAGTAAGTGCGAGCTTCTGAGTGCATTTCATCATAATGGAGGGTTCCAACATTACCAATGTTACCATTACCAATGGGTTCCAGCAGAACAGAATTTCATTACCTGGACCTAGACAAGTTTTCCTCCAAGTCTGACCCTGTCCACTATGAAACATTATTCTTTTTTTTTTCAATTTAGAAGTAGAGAAAAGAGTACATGAATATCCAGTTTTAAAATATTACATTAAGTCAAAGTGCAGTATCTCATGTTTTCCTACTGATAAAGCAGTGGATGAGGAAGCCGTGGCATACTTCCGTTCCTCGTAATGGAAGGAACCAATGGAATGGAGCCAATACTGAGCTAAAATAATAATGTGCTTAACGTGTGGCTGGAGCTGTGCAAGGACCTCTGGATTTGTTTTTATTTTTAACAAAACCAAATTTGATAAGGTAAGTTCTTTTATTATGAAATAAGGGAGTTGAGATTTAGAATCATTAATTTAACCAAGGTCAAAGTAAGACTTGAGTGTAGGTCAAGGGGGTCTCTAAAACCACTAAAGTCTGTGGTTTAGAAGAGGCATAGACACTCTCCTCCTAAAGGTTTTTAAAACTGTACTCTAGGTAGTTTTATTTTATTGGCTTTATTTGTTGGTTTTAGTTTTTTTCTGCAAGGGAGAACAAAAAGATAAGCTGTTACCTGTTTGCCGTTGTGAGTGACTGAGGACAAGATGGTTCTTAAGGTCTTGAATCCCATCGCGATATCAAGAAGATGGGCGGCAAAAAAAAAGTTGTTATAATGTCCAAGAACGGACATGGTCATGTACCAGGCGAGGTAGAGGAAGGACTGTCAAGACAAAGCAAGGGGAAAACAAGTCAGAAAAAAGAACACGTGACTATTGTCCTATTGTCCTAAATATGCCAAGAATACAAAGTTGAACATGTCCTGATTCTTTTGTGGAAGTTAAAGAAAGTTGATTGTACAGGAGTAAAAAGTAGAAAAGAGAATACAACAGGCTGGGAAGGGGGTAGGGAGGAAGAAGGAAATATTTGTTAAAGGGTAAAAAATTACAGCTAGACAGGAGGAATAAGTTCTAGAGGTATGTACCACGGTAGGATGACCATAGTTAACAATAATATAATCATTAGGAGGAATAACTTTCACTCAGTCTGTGAAAAAATGAAGTATATAAACAAAACACGTATACTCCCTAATATTCTTTAAATAAAAGAAAAATAGCTAGGAGGAGACTGAATGTTCCCAAAACAAGGAAGTGATAAATATGTGGACGTGGTTGGTAATCGCTCTGATCTGATCACTGCACCTTATATGCATGGAAAAATCCCCGTGTACTTCACAAGTGTGCGCAATTAATATTTGGCAATGACAAAGTAAAATTAATTTAAAAAAACCGAATTCTGATTTCATTCTATTATAATCACTCCAATCACTTCCTCTTCTTAAGACCATAAGCTTTTATGATTCTAATTAACTATATCAGCTTGTCCTTTGTGTATTTTATTTTTCCTTAGTTTGTTCCCAAAGTTTCACCGTTATTTTTCCCCTTTAAAACTGTAACTGTCCCTGTTTTTTATTTTTATTATTTTTTAAATTTTTTTATTTTTGCAGTTTTTGGCCGGGGCTGGGTTTGAACCTGACACCACTGTCCCCGTTTATATTCCCACAGAGAAATATTTACAGACTTACTTCTCGACGGCAGAGTTTCTCAACCTGGGCGCAACTGATACTTTGGAAGGGAGATTTGTAGAAATCTCCTTGATCATAATTAATGTGATTCATTTCATATAGGCCAGAAAACATATATACTTTGGCAGTGGGCAGAATAAAAATACTGTGATTGCTGTCAATTTGGGGATTATTTATTTATGTATTTGTTTTATTTTTGTAGAGATGGGGTCTTGCTATATTGAAGTCCTGCGCTCAAGCTGTCCTCCCATTTTGGCCTCGCAAAGTGCTGGGATTACAGGTGTGAGTCACCACGTTCCTCCTTTTCTTAATGAGTCTTTTTTTCCTTGAGACAGAGTCTCATTCTGTAACCCCGGCTAGAGTGCTGTGGTATCATCATAGCTCACTGCGAACTCCTGGGCTCCAGTGGTCCTCCTGCCTTGGAGTAGCTGGGACTATAGGCATGTGCCACCATGCCTGTCTAATTTTTCTATTTTTTTGTAACAATAGAGTCTTGCTACGTGGCTCAGGTTGGTCTCAAACTCCTGGCCTCAAACAATCCTCTCTCCTTGGTCTCTCAAAGTGTTGGGATCAGAGGTGTAAGCCACTGTGCCCGGTCGACTTTACGTATTAAAGTCTCTTCTGCATAACACACACGTGGCCAGTGAAGGCAGGAGGTACTCATTTTGGGGAAAAGTAGAAACCTTAATTTTGACTATAATATAACTCTTTAACAGAAAACTAAAAGAAGAAAGACGGGGCTTAGGTAGTACAAGAGATTTCTCGGGCAACATAGGGCTGCAGCAGGAGATTAAGCTGAAGGAAAGAAAGCAGCATTTTTATAAAGCACTCTGACATCAGACTACACAGGGTTTGCCCGGTAAGAAGAGTTTAGTTTGAGTAGTGGGTCCCTGCTTTGGAAGATCAAGCTGGAAAAGTACAGTGGAGCTGGAGGGCCTTGAGGGCAAGTTACCTGGGAGCCACTGGCACTTGGTGAGCAGGATAACGGTCTGTGAAAAATAGCATTTTAGGAAAATGTCTTCAGCACCTACTAAGTGCTAGTCATTGTGTCAAATATTTGGATATGAAGTCTCTCATTTTAGTCTAGCAAATAGGCATGTTTAGCCCCAATTCGCGAATGAAGAAGTGAGCTCACTCAGGTTAAGTTAATGTTTAAAATCTTAATACATGGCAGAGCCATCAATTTAGGACAGCACTGGACAGGCCCCAGGGTGGGTTCTGAGAGCCATACTGAGCAGCAAAATTGGTAAAGCTAGAAGGGAGAATGCCAGGGGACAGAAACAGGAGCAATATTAGGCAAAAAATTAAATGCATGAATTGGAGGAACAAGGAAAAGGGGTCTGTGCTAATAATTTCAGCTGGGTAAGAAGAACAAAATTCTAACAGAAAGAGACAGTTGTGGACACAGAACTGGATTTGGTGGGGCGGAATGAAGGAAAAGGAGGATGATAAATTTGCTATGGGATATTCAGAAGGAGGCATCTAACAGGCTAATATGGAAACTTACTAAATGTAGAATAGAAAGGTCTTAACACAATAACTAAGAAAATGCCATGAAGGCTATGTTAACCAGTTTGATGAAAATATTCCAAATTGTATATAAAACCAGCACATTGTACCCATGATTGCATTAATGTACATAGCTATAATTTAGTAAAAAAATAATAATTAAAAAAAAAAGAAATTCAAAGGCCGAGGACAAAGGAAAATTTATCAGTGTAGAATGAGTGAGGACATGCACCTGAGTTAACAGGCTGAGTCAAGGGCATGTGAAGATTCTATACATATGTTAAATTAGAATGAGAAATGAAGAATAAATCGTTTTTAGTATAAATATGTCCCATGCAGTATTAGGAACATGATTATGCTAAACTTTTTGCCTTTTGGTTCTCTGAAATTTAAATTTAACTAGGACTTCTACATTTAACCTGGCAACCCCAGCTGTGTTTCTGAGAGAAACTATACCCTAGAGGCTGGATACACCTTGAGAGGTAATTGGCCAAACAGAAGCCACACAACTGCAGGTGGTAAAAAGCCTAACAAGGACTCAGAAAGATGTTTGAAGAAGGCGCCTCACACTTCCCCCAGGTCTATACAGGCCCTAAATCTTTTCTTTTTTTTTTAAATTAAATCATAGCTGTGTACTTTTATGCAGTCATGGGGTACAATATGCTGGTTTCATACACAATCTGAAATATTTTCATCAAGCTGGTTAACACAGCCTTCACGGCATTTTCTCAGTTATTGTATTAAAACATTTATGTCGTACACTTGGTAAATTTCACATGTATCCTTGTAACCCAATTCTTTACAGGACAAGTGAACTCTGTAACGAGGTACATATTATGAACAGGATGCAGCAGGATACACGTGGGCTATACCAGCAGCATGGCATGGAAGATGGCCCTTAGCAGGAAGAAGCAAGACGACGGGTGACTTGAATGGAAATACCAACTGGACCGGGAGTTGAGGTGGCCTTCTTTTTATTCAGGAGAGTGGTTTCCATTATTAGATGGGAAAGTAGTTGCAAGATACATATCTATGTTTCTAAGCATGTATGATTTTGCGTTCTTAGGAAGATTCTCTCAGATCCTCAGAGTTCTGGGCCCATGGCGGGGTGGCACAGGCATGGAGATAGAGGCAGGAGACCTGGGGGAGTGCGGGACCAGGTCTCAAAGACCTCTGCATAGGATGGAACTAACATTCACTATATAAGTTAGTGCTAAAATTAAAGACTGGAATCTTGAGCTGCTGTTTTAAATAAGAGGTGATTTCCCTCCCCCCCATTATATTTGGGTATCGTTTAAGCCCTGTGTTTAGTTTCCAAGGCTCTTTGGTAAAAGAAGAATCAGTCAAGAAAAATAACTCAATAATTTGATGTATTTAAATTGAGGGAAACTTAAATTTAGCCCAAGTAATGTTTCTAAAAAATGTTTCTTTAGGAGAGTCTTTTTAACATCTATAAAACTATGAAGTATATTGGCTAGGCACCTGTGGCTCAAATGGCTAAGGCGCCAGCCACATACACCCAAGCTGGTGGGTTCCAATCCAGCCCAGGCCCGCCAAACAACAATGACGCCTGCAACCAAAAAATACCCAGGCGTTGTGGCAGGCGCCTGTAGTCCCAGCTACTTGGGAGGCTGAGGCAGGAGAACGGCTTGAGCCCAGGAGTTGGAGGTTCCTGTGAGCTGTGATGCCACAGCACTCTACCCAGGGCGACAGATTGAGGCTCTGTCTCAAAAAAACAAAAAACAAAAACCTATGAAGTATGCCATTGCCCATTTGAAACTTGAATGAAAATACATCTGAATTTGCATCCCAAATTCTTGTGTAAAGAATATTCACTCTAATCTTTCCACTATTGAAAGAAATGAAGGAAAGATGGGCTGGTTAGTCTTTCCATGGGTCTCTCGGGTCGGGTCTGAATAAGATGAGTTCATGTTTGAGTAACTTTCTCAGCCATCTTTCCATCTGCAGAACTCCCACACACTCAGCGACTCAGAGGGCACTTTCTTTCGTGTTAATGCAATAGGCTTACGTTGTCGGTGAAAACGACTCCAAGTTTCCACATCTGATACTTCACATCAATAGAGTTCAGTCTGGAATGACAAGAAAAGAACGTGTAGATACACACATTAGTGAAAGACTCACACTGGTGCTTTACTTTTATTCCAGAAATTCAGCTGATCAAAACAGTTGGATTGAATGCACTGTTCAACTGAGTGCATTGAATGAGGTTGAGTCAACTCAGGTTGACTCTCACACACATGTATATGTCTAGCGTACATATATATATGTGTGTGTGTGTTAAATAATATGTTTATATGTGTGTGTGTTTTATATTTGTTAAATAATATGTCTGTATGTGTGTATACATATATCATTCAACAAATATAAAACACACATATATATATACATATATTATTTAGCAAACACACACACACACATATATAAGTGACTGTGAATGTTTGGAGACAGACTGTATCGTGGTGCATTATTTCACTTCCCCAAACCACAGTGGACAGCGCCCTTTCTGATTCACCTGTGCAAGTTTCAACTTGCTTGACTTATTACTGTTGCTAAGAAGGCTTCGTCTCAAAACTTTTGTAAAGACCCCAAGACATATACTCACACTAGACATATACAACATGTGTGTGTAAGTGTGCGTGAGTGTGTGTGTGTGATAGTCAACCTCAGGTGTATCCAATCCAACTGTTTTGTATTTTTCTAAGGACATGTATAAGATATTATGCTGTGAAAGCACTATATAAATATGCTTCATTTCGAAGTAAACTTTCTATGTGATAGCATGAAGGTATAGTATTTTGGGCACACTATATCTTTAGTATTTTTTCTTTTTTTCTTTTTCTTTTTTGCTGTTTTTGGCCGGGGCTGGGTTTGAACCCGCCACCTCCGGTATATGGGACCGGCGCCCTCTCCTTTGAGCCACCGGTGCCTCCCCTATTTCTTTACTATTTAAAAAAAATACAAAAGCTATAATGAAAGGGTATGAATTTTGAACATTTTTGATAACAGGCCCACACAGTTCCCTTTTCCAAAATATATGAAAATCAACTTCTTTTCACACAGGGAGCATCAGAAAACATAGTAATATATTGTGCTTTGGTATGTGTTTGACTTAAGGGGTATTTAAGAATAGAAAAGACAAATCAAGAACATGAATATTCTTTCCTTTCTCTTCACCTATATAGATAGCAAAAAAGCCACCTTCAAAAAGTTCATTCAGGCTCAGTGCCTGTAGCTCAGCGGCTAGGGTGCCAGCCATATACACTGGAGCTGGCTGGTTTGAATCCAGCCCGGGCCTGCCAAACAACAATGACTACAACCATAAAAACATAGCTGGGCGTTGTGGCAGGCACCTGTAGTCCTAGCTACTTAGGACTTAGGAGACTGAGGGAAGAAAATCACTTAAGCCCAAGAGTTTAACGATGCTGTGAGCTGTGACGCCACAAACCTCTACCCAGGGCGGTAGCTTAAGACTCTATCTCAAAAAAATGAAAAACAAAAAAACTCTGAAAAGCAAAAGTTCAATCATTTCATAGCACCAAATACCAGAAGCATAAAAGTAGACTTTTTATACCTTCTCTGTTTTCCTCATCTATTCCATCTAATCCTTTGACATTGAAGGAAAGGAAGTTCAAGTTCAGAAATGCATTAATTTTTTCTGCTTTCAACCTATGGCTGCAGGGTAGGGCAGAAGGGACACTCACACGGCCGACAAGGAGCTGTCTTTCTTCGGCTTCTTCTTTTCCCTGGCGTCACTGAAGTCGAGGGCAGCTTTGTCCATGCCCAGTAACTCACTGATTCTGTCTCGGCCATAGAACTCTCCGTATTTATCCATGACCTGACAGTCAAGAGAAAAAACATTTTGTTGATTTCAACCCTTAAGTAACATCATCTACGTGTGTGTACATAACCGTTTAGTTATTTTTATGCTTATTGTATATAGTATTTACTCTATTTTTACGATCATATGTGAATCCATTTTACGGCTCATATCCTGTGATCACACCACTTAAGGTCTAAACAAACTGACAGCTCTTCATGGTACAACACCAAGCTGAAGACAAGATTTCTCATTCAAGAGAGGGACAGACACACAAAGCACAAGGGAGATGATCAGCTGAAGCGTAAGAAGCGGGAGAACAGGGAATGAAATGAGCTGCACGAAGTTCACGTGTCAGGCTGGGAATTACGCTTTACTCCGGGTGATAATCACAATATAAGTTTCATATTGTTAGCATTCCATTCTTCAGAGAAACTGTCTTAGCAAACTTCATAACGTGCCCAAGGCTGCTGAACTTAATAAGAGATGGGGCCAGAAAGCACCCAGGTCATGGCTGACATCCCAGCCAGTGATTCAGCACAGACCTGTGTGTGTCACCCGGCTGGACATCACAGGGACGGCATCTCTCCCTGATCTCGCTTTCCGCCATTCGTCTCTCCAGCCGCAGTCCCCATCTTTCCACCTTGCTCCCTTCTGTATCCTGACCCCAGCAAGTCTTCAGTAACATCTAGACCTGCAGCCATGTCCCTGTTCCCATTTTAATTCGTATCTAGTACAGATGCCGTGTCCATCATTAGAATCACTTCCTCACAACCCCTTTGGTTTCCCCACCCATGTGTATCCTCCTGTTGCATTTGCCAGATTTGCTCATTTGCTGAGTTTTTAGTTCCCTGCTTGGCCATGGCTCACAGCTCCCCTTTGCGGGGTGGCTCCTCTCTCCTGCACTCCACACACCTCGCCAGTCCCATACAGTGATGGAAAGGCCAAGAAAGAAAAGCAGGAGGAGAGATCGCTGGTAGTAAAAAAGGAAAAGGGGAGCCAGGGAGCCAGAAATCCAGGGATGCAGCATAAAGGAGAAACAAGAAGCGAGAAAGAGGGAGATGCCTGTGGCTCAGTGAGTAGGGCACCGGCCCCATGTACCGAGGGTGGCAGGTTCAAACTCCACCCCGGCCAAACTGCAACAAAATATAGCCAGACGTTGTGGCGGGCGCCTCTGGTCCCAGCAACTTGGGAGGCTGAGGCAAGAGAATTGCCTACGCCCAAGAGCTGGAGGTTGCTGTGAGCTGTGACGCCACAGCACTCTACCGAGGGTGAAAAAGTGAGACTCTGTCTCTAAAAGAAAGAAAAAAGAAACGAGAAGGAGTAGAAAAGTGGCTGACACGATGTGAGAGTAAAAGGTAGAGCAAATTAAGAAAGGAATACGTAAAGAGAAAGAAGGAAAGAATTAGCAGAACCACAAGCTGGCTTTTTCTCAATGTATATCCCCAGATGCATTAGAAGGAATCATAAAAGAGCCATGGTAGTTAGCCTACAAACATGCACTGCTGTATTTAGACTTAGTAAAACAATTAGGTTTATTAGAACAATTTGTTTTGCATTAGCTAAAAGTGGGCTGGGCTGATCTGCATGGGAGTTCTCCATGGCCGTGTTCTCACTTCCATTCTCTGCACAACACACTGGGTACCCCAGAAGGAAAGCCAGGAATAGGCCCGGCCGCCCTTAGTTCATCTATTTATGACTACCAATATGTAATTTTCAGAGAAATTTTTGCTTTAATTATTCAGAAGCTTCCTCTTTCTTCCATTAAATAATTAATAGCAATCAATGTTCAAAGTATCTATTTAAAATTATTTTTAAATTATTCTTTCAAAGCGTTTGCCTAATTTGGATACGCTCAGATGTACTAATGTAATTCTGTTCAAGATCGCCAGGTCACAGGAGGACAAAATCTCGTAGCAAGAAAAAAAAAATCAACAGATGTACTGCGGCTTTCAACCAAGAAGTGCTGAGATCTGTACATATACACGTGGACACATACATATGTATATACGGAAAATCAATGTGCTTTATGATATAGTTGATTTAAATTCTTGGTGCAAGTTCTGAATCTCTGCTCAGAACTGGTGGAACTGAAGGAGCAAAGTCTATTGTTTGGCACATGTACCTGGGCATTCACTCTAAATGGTGTACACCGGTTTCATTAGGAAATAGTGCTTGCATTATAACAAAGACATCTGTACCAGAATGCTCATTGCAGCCCAATTCATAATTGCTAAGTCATGGAAGAAACCCAAGTGTCCATCTGTCCATGAATGGATTAATAAATTATGGTACATGTATACAATGGAATATTATGCAGCCTTAAAGAAAGCTGGAGACTTTACCTCTTTCATGTTTACATGGATGGAGCTGGAACATATTCTTCTTAGCAAAGTATCTCAAGAATGGAAGAAAAAGTATACAATGTACTCAGCCCTACTAGGAAGCTAATTTATAGCTTTTGTATGAAGGGTGTAACCCAACTATAGCACAAGAATATGGGGAAAGGGGCAAGGGTAGGGAGGAGATGAGAGAGGGTGGGGTGGAGGGAGGGTAATTGGTGGGGCCACACCTATGGTGCATCTTAAAAGGGTACAGGCGAACCTTACTAAATGCAGAATACAAATGTCTTCATATAATAACTGAGAAAATGCCAGGAAGGCTATGTTAATCAGATTGATGAAAATAGTTAAGATTGTATATGAAACCAGCACATTGTACCCCTTGATTGCACTATTGTACACAGCTAGGATTTACTAATAAAGACAATAAAAAAAAAAAAAAGGAAATAGTGCTTGGCTTGAGTGAGTCTGGCAATTAGGCCAGTTCAAGGAATAAGTAAGGAGCTACAAAAATAATGACTATTACATTTTACAATGAACAAGGATGGTTAACATATATTATTTCATCCAAGAAAAATGGGATCCACATTGAAATTCCATGTAGCAAGTAGGGCAGAATGATTCTTGACCCTCAAGTTAGAAGCTCCCAAGGACTGAGCCCCTAACAGTGTGCACCACCGTTCTTTCTGCCACCTCCTGATGCTGTCAGCAAAGAAGAATAACTCTGTTTAAAAAAAAAAATCCTTAAAGTTACATAAAGGGAATAAAATTCAGGACTTTGTTGTCATCCAACAACTTTCTTTAATGTAAAGGAGGACATCAGTGCTAGCGATCGATCAGCTATTTTATCAGAAATAGCTTTAGTCAGCTTAGGTTATCTGAATAATTTCAAAGGAAATTTTTACTAATCATTGTTCTGTTACGGACTAAGCACTGTTTCCTGAGCTGAGTGAAGAAGGCAATGAAGCAATGCCTACTCGTTTGGAGGCTGCGGACTGTGGATTCCTTACCTGCTATTTTTGAAATTCACATTGAAACGATTGTGAGTTTGAAATAACATAAACCTGCAGATAGATCACACCTCCACGTCTCCCTCATTCTACATCTAAACCTCGCTCGATTCAAATCTGAACTGCGCTTGAGGAAAAATATAGAGAATTTATTCTCTCCAAGAAATATTACCTTTCTTTTCACAAATTTATCCCAGTAGTTGTTGGGAAATGACCTAAAAGATAGAAAAGCAGAGAAATAAAATAGTATTTTTTTAAATAATAAGTAATAAGATAGCATTTTACATTTACAAGATACTTGGCGATATGTAAACATATATCCTGTCGTCCATATAAAAGTACAATAAATTTGGTTGATATCTTATCCCACAATTTTACTACATTATAAGGACACTGAATATTATTTTAAATGTTAATATATGAATATATTACACACAAGTAATTCACACACAAAAAAACTGTAAGCTAATACTTTATTGGAGAATAAGTACATTAATAAGTAGTATTGTTATACAGGATGGCCGCAATGTTTGAGTGCAATTTAAAATAGTTGTCACAAACTTTATGGCCACCCTGTATTTGTCATTTGTTTTGCCAATTGTCTTTAAAAGTTAAGTATCTAGAAACCTGTTTTTTTTTTTCTATGAAGAAAAAAATCTTCTTCCCATCAGATTATTTTCAAAGAAACTTTGAGCCTGGCCCCCAACCATGATTCTGGCAGTTTGACTAACATATCTCTATGTTTGACTAACAAATCTCTATCTTTGAAGGGACTGACTTGATTAGACTTAGCATTAATGGGTAGAATTGCTAAACAAAACAGCACTAGATATTCTGGTCTCTAGAGGAAACATGTAAAATGCATAAATAAGTCATCTCCATTTGAAAGTTCTGAACCAATTAGAAATTATAATCTTTTAGTAAGCAAAATTAAAGACAATAAGAAAAAAATCTTTCACTCTTCAATAGTCAACAAAAACTCTTCTAAAATTCTGTATCATTAATACTTTTTATAGTAGAAAATTAAACATTTGTGATGGGTTTATATCTCTTCTGGGTTTTGATGCCACAAGGCTAAATGATTGTTAGATAGAAAAAGTAATTGTTTCTCTGTCTGACATTTTCTATCGCGTCCTAACACTCAGCTACTTTTGTGCTAGGCTGCTTGAGGGTACCCAGTGAAAGCTTATAACTCACATGTATTTAAAGTGTGAAATTCAGTATTTTTGCCTTTAATGCTACAACTCTTTCCTTAATAAACAATTTCTTGCTTCCTCTGCTTCTGGATGAGATAACCCTGAACTTAGGGTTCAGTACCTCTTCCCACGCACTCCCCTGGACACTGCGCAGTTAAGGTGCCAGGCCTCGGTGCTGTGGAAATGAACTCAAAGCTATTTCTGATTAAAGAATTCAGAACACAGAGGGCAAAAATGGAGGGCACCAATTAGGAGGCTGGTGGTGCTGAGTTTTTTGATTTTCTTGGCTGAATATGTAACTATTATTCTCCTCTGCTAAACTTTGGGCAAATCTACAGGAACTCCAGCCAAGTATTTTTATGTCTTGAAACTTTTGAGCACAGAAATGTCTCCTGTAGCTCTTTACTCACTGTGTGTTGATTACGAGTCTGTCCCACTGCCCTTTAATATCATCTTCCGATGGCTGTTCTGTAATATAAAGCCCGTCAAATTCCAATTTCCGAGCTACTTCCTTTTCTCGCTTAAAAATAACCAATGGGACCTAGCGATGAAAAATAAACATGGCAAAATTAGTTTAAATTTACTGGTATCTCCCGTGGTCACTATCTGTACGAAACAGCTTTTGGAAAAAAATATTTCCCATGTACTTTCGGGAAGGTAAAAATGGAGTGAATATGAATCAGGTATATTTAAACAGAAAGAAGCACCTAGAAAGAATACGGAAGACATAATAAATATTATTTATATGCATAAATGGAGGTTTACAGAAAATTTAACTAATGAAATCATTTTTTAATACTAAAGAGAAAAAGATGGTTATGCAAAATTGTCTTCCTTTTACACACACACACACACACACACATATCTTAGCACAAATGGATAAAATAAAATTGAGCAATCTTATCATTTTGGTTGAGTTTTATTTGAGCAATCTTATCATTTTAGTTGAGTTTTATTTGGGAAGCCTCTTTAATAATTCCATGCTCAGGCTGTCCACATGCTATTTTGAGATAAGTTTTCATTTCAACATCAGCAAAAATCTTTGTCATTTTGCCAAAATGTGTCTGAAACATACTGATTCTTTTTTCCTATGACCAGACTTTATACCAGCTACATAGCGAAGAAAGATATTCTGGAAGTATTCAAGAATATTCACCCCCATAAGACAAGGGAATAAAAAATAGGACAGGAGTTTCAGAACACTTTACATTTTAGTCTTTTACTCCGGGCCCTGGGTTTTCAAGTGCCTTCTGGAAGCTTCATAACCAGAGGTGGAGGACAGCGGAATAAAAGCATCATGGTGAAAGGCATCTTACTAGAGAAGATAAAGAGGTTTGTACAGTAATGGGCCGCTCTGAGCACTCAGAGAAACTATCTTGATTCTACTCACTGAATTATAGTGTTCCCTTGGCAGACCTCAAGGGACAAAGAGGTATTATTTTTTAGGTGAAGTGTGACAAATCTTGAGGCATTTCTGCCAAGGATGGCAATAGACACTTCCTAACAACACAATGAAGAAAATGACTCATAGGTTGGATGCCATGCGTTTCCGTTAAGTCCTGGTACAATGGAGCGTCACTGTATCACTGTCCGACAGAGTGGGCCAGAGAGCTCCAGTCTGCGCAGTCAAGACATAGTCAGACTGTCCACTGTGTCAACAATCAACAAATGTGAAAGAAAGGAACAAGAAGACGGCCCAAGGCCACAGCCCTTTACCAGCCTGCAGCCTATGTCTGGTCACCGTCAGGCTCCAAAGCCCAGCCCAGGATGACCCTGAAAGGGCCTCCCAGCTGTAGACCGTGCCTGCTGCGTCTACACCATACCCCACTTTCCCCTCTGCCCCATCGAGGGCGGTTAACAGAGCACGCCTAATCAACTTCACGCACGAAACTTCCATCTCAGAATCTGCTTCCTTGGAAGTCCAAACGGCAACAGAGACACACACACAGGTGCACACGGCGACCTGGGTGTCTCACTATCTTACTTTCAAGCAGTAGTATCCAATGATGCAGAAGAAAGAAATGACAGTGTGGAGAATTGCCAAGATACGCAGCGTGGGCTCCATGTAGCCGCTGCTCTCTTCCAGGACGTAGTGGACGGCAATGACTCTGGAGGAGCTGCTGTCCAGGCTGGTGACCTTGGCATTCTCACTGGAACTTCGACTGGGGAGCTCCTTTCCTTCAACCACAGAAGAAGTGGAAACCTGATTCAAGACATTAAAAGCACAGTCAGTTTGCTACATCTAAGGGGTCACTGCACACAAAACATAACGGAAAGACAGGCTTCTTAGCAAACAGTTGGATGTGAAGTAAATGCATAATGAAAGGATCAACCCCCCAAACCAAAGTGAACATACTTTTGAAACTCATTCTAATCCAACCAAATTATGAGCATTTCCAGGGCATGCAGGAAAACAGTAGATGGCTAAGCTCTCTTCTCAGTTATCAAAAGAACTGAGCATGATATAGGTATGCAACACCCACATCTAGTAACGAGTAAGGTATTCAGCTAAGTTAGGCTGGGTGTACTGCAGGTGAACCCTCTGCTAAATCAAAAGCTCTTCCATTGAGGCAATTCTCAAGTGGTAGGAGAAACAAATCCATCCTGCCTTCCCAGGTAATAGTGAGGTGCCTGGTCAGGTTTTTTCTTCCATTAGGATGTATTTTACAACAGGCTTAGATGTGTTCACTGGATCTGTGAAATCTGTACATTCATTTCAGTCTATCTCAGTTTTATACTGGTAATCAAAGCACAAAGATGTACGTACCTTATAAAAGAGCAAGATGAAATTGATTGCAAATGCGACAAATAAGGCTAACATTCTCATGTTGTAAAAGTTGCGAGCAAAATAGTTCTGAAGGTGAAAAAAATTATGACAAAGTCACTGAATCAAGAGACTTGAAATTTACAGACAACTTAAATAAACCATTTATCCTTTTACCCCAAACTGTTGATCACAAGCCTGCTACGTATGTATCAAGCACGGTTCTTGATACCATAGACCTAAAGCAAAGGAGAACATCTTGGCCACCATGAAGGGGGCAAAGAATAAAAAAGAAAACCTACAAATAAAAAGTATAATTTCAGGGAATGCTAAATTCTACAAATAAAAACACATCAGAGAGGCTGGGTGCGGTGGCTCAGACCTGTAATCCTAGCATTTTGGGAGGCTGAGGCAAGTGGATTGAGTAAGCTCAGGAGTTCAAGACTACCCTGAGCAAGTGTGAGACCCCGTCTCTAAAAATAGCCGGGTGTCATGGCAGGCGACTGTAGTCCCAGCTACTCAGGAGGCTGAGCTAAGAGAATTGCTTGAGACTAAGAGTTTGAGGTTGCTGTGAGCTGTGACGCCACAGCACTCTACCAAGGGGACGGAGTGAGAGTCTGTCTCAGAAACAAAACAAAAACACACATCAGTAGCTTAGGAATGGGAGTGCTATTTTATAAGATAGTAGTCATGGAAAGGTTATCTCAGGAGGTAATGTTTGAGCAAAGCGGCCTGAAGGCAGTGGGGGAGGCAAGTCAGGTGAGCATGGCGGGGAAGGAAGGAAGAGAGAGAGGAGCAGCAAGGCAGAGCCCCCGAGTTCACTGGGGTGTGTCTGAGAAACAGGAAGAAGGAAACACATCGAGAAGAGTGAGAGGTGCCGCCTGGGGGGTGTGAGCTCCTGAGGCCAGACGGGTGAGCAGGGGCAGAATCTGCAGCCTTTCAGGAGAAGTTTGTGTTGCCTTTTACAGGGCCCTGCCTGGACAGGAAGCCTGTCTCAAGCACCTGCGAGCTGTGGAATGTGGGCAAGTGACTTAATCTTTCCCGTAGCATCACTTTGCTCATCTGAACAGAAGAACAGAACTTACCTCGCAATTTTGCACTGAGGATTAAATGAGTTAATACAGAGAAAGTCAGGTACTAGTTTTATTATTGCAATTAACTATTATAGTTTTATCTACAATAAATACTACATTATTATATAACAGTTATTTTATTCTAAGTAGGATTAGGAGGATTTAGAGGGTTGGATACAGTCAGATTATGACTCCTAGGTACTGTGTGGAAAATACGTAGTAGGGCCAAGAATGGATCAGAGGGTCCTGTGAATGGGTTATTTTGGGGACTGCTGGGAGAGGTGAAGTTTATGCGGTGGCTTGGATTCACTGGTAGGCATGCAGATGGCAAGAAATAAGCATACTCTGCACGTATTTGGAAGGAAGAAGTGAGAAGAATTATAGTGGGGTTATATTTGAGGTGGGAAAGAAAGACAGAACTCAAAGGTGATAACTTTCTGAATGTGGAGCTTGAGCAACTAAGTGAATGGTCGGTGCAGTTTAACGAGCTGGAAAAACTATCTAGAGGTGAAGTGGTGAATGAAATAAACTATGGTAGAACAAAGGAAATCAAATTGGGGTTAACATCAAGTGGCAGATGCTTACAAAGAATTCAAGTAGATATGCCCAGGGTATTAGTATCACAAAGCCACATCAAAATAGTAGGTGCAGTTTAACGAGCTGGAAAAACTATCTAGAGGTGAAGTGATGAATGAAATAAACTATGGTGGAATGATGGAAATCAAATTGGGGTTAATATCAAGTGGGAGATGCTTACAAGGAATTCAAGTAGATAAGCCCCGGGTATTAGTATCACAAAGCCACATCAATAGTAACACCTCAAAATGGCATTCGCCCCACAAATAAGCCCTACCTCTGTTGGTGTGATTTCCCCACACAGGACCCTGTTTTTGCTGCCACACCTCTCTGGACCATGGTTGACCACCACACCCAAACTGGGTCAGCCACATTGGTTCTCCTTGGAAGGTGGGTCTGGGTCACAGAGGCTGAGTTAGGTAACCCTGTTTATCTGAGCTGAATGGTCACTGAGACCAGGGGGACAAGAGACCTTTGCTGGATTGGTGTGGCCATGATTAGTCTTAAGCATGCAAACTGGTAAGCCAGGAAAGACTGCAAAGGAAGCAGGACAGTGGGGTTGTGCAGAGACAAGAGGACATGTGAGCCCTGACATGGTGCAGGCAGCCAAACCTCAGTCAGCTGGTTTACTGTGGCTAAACACATTCACTAGAGTTACCGCAGAGTGCTGTGGTGGAACCATTCAACCTCAAAACATCAAGAATAGAGCCATCCCAGCAGCCGTGGAAACCACCATGGCGTACTGAATCAATAACTACCCAGAGTTAGCTAGAAAACTCTTGTGTTCAGTGTGTATTTTTTTTTTCTTTTTGGAGACAGAATCTTGCTTTGTCCCCCAGGCTAGAGTGCAATGGCATCATCATAGCCCACTGCAATCTCAAACTCCTGGGCTCAAGCAATCCTCCTGCTTTTTACCCAAGTAGCTGGGACTTTAGGCACCCACTACACCTGGCTAATTTTTTCTATCTTTTGTAGCAAAGAGAGGCTCCCCTTTGCTTAGCCTGCTCTGGTCAAGCGATCTTACCACTTTGGCCTCCCAGTGCCCTGGGGTTACAGGCATGACCCACGGTGCCTCACCAAAGATTGGATGTTTTTGTTTTTTCTTTCAAGATAAGGTCTTGTTCTGTTGCCTGAGCTAGTGTAGTGGCACATTCATAGTTTAAAGCAACCTTGAACTCCAGGGCTTAAGGGATCCTCCCACCTCAGCCTCCACAGTGGTATAGGCAAGTGCCACCTCGCCCAGCTTATGTTAAGTGTGCTTTGCATTAACAATATGGGAAAAATACAAGATGGTTTAAGAAAACATAGTTAAAGCTATCAATCAATGTACATTTGCATAAATTATATGAAATGCGTAATATATTTACATGCTTATAAATAAGCATGCAGAATATGTAATTACTGAGAACAATCCAGTTCCTTGTTGAATGAAGTTCTATAGTACACTGAGTTTCTTCATTGTCTGTTTTTGATTTCTTAAGAGCTATAAAAGGCTAAATATGACTTTGCCTTTTTGCTCCTAGTTTTTAGGTCTGATATTAATTGGTCATTACCTCATTCTACACACTCATCCCCTATCCTTTTCCTCCCTTAAAAAATTATATATATATAATATTATATATACACATTTATTTACAAAAGGCCTTTCAATAAGATTTTTAAGAATTCCAGTGTGGCAGGCTGCAGTGTCTCACACCTGTTATCCCAGTTACCAAGGAGACTGAGGTAGGAGGTTCACTTGAGGCCAGGGGTTCAAGATCAGCCTGGGTAAAAAGACCCTCCCCCCACCAAAATTCCAATATGAACATGAACAGAGACAGATAACTATATATTTTTCCTTGTTTTTTAGATATGAATTATGTTTTACTAATTTAGGGAACAATTCTACAAACCATATACGATGCTACCTAAAGAACTATCATTTCTCTCTTGATTCTCTCATTTTCTTTTTTTTTTTTTTTCAGTTTTTGGCCGGGGCTGGGTTTGAACCTGCCACCTCTGGCATATGGGGCCGGCGCCCTACTCCTTTGAGCCACAGGCACCTCCAGATTCTTTCATTTTTCTTTTACTTGTCTGTATGTGAAGGTTAATTTTGAACAGACCTTATCATAAAAGGAAAATTGGCTCATTGAGATCATATTTTTATAACTGGATTTTTAAATAAAAGTGTGATATTATAGAAATACTGACTAATTCAGTTCTGGAACATTAGTGAGAATTACTAGCACCCCAGCAGGCATGTTTTGCCCTAATCTATTACAGAGCCTCCAATTAATTGACCTGCCCTAAGGCCTCTGTGGGAAACCACTGGCAGTGCCATACTAGTAGTCATTAAATGGAAGGGTTTCCAAGTGTGAACGTGTGTAGAGATTAAGGGTTTGACAATAGGGAGCAGGGGGCCAATGGCCTTCATTACCAAAAATAAACACACTAAGATGAATAAATAAAACATAATACTCTACACATATGAACTGGTTCCCTTACTGGTACCCAAGAGAAGGTCAATACATGTCTACTGAGCCTGAATTATTATGGTCTTACAACACATCAGTAACGCTGTGCATTCTGCAACATCTTACTAGCAGTTTCTGTTGATACGCTATGATTTTCTTCCAGAAGGCGGACTCTGGGACTTCCGGTTCTCCGTATCTGTGTGTGTGCAGCTGCCTCAACTTCTGTTTAGCCTTGTCGTCTCTGGTCTTCTCCTCTTTCTCTCCATCTTCTCCCCTGTGAAAATAAAGGAAAGACATATAAGCTGTCCAGGAACTAAAGAACAGGCATTGTACAAAAATATGTCAGTGAACAAATATTTTGGATCATAGCATAGTTTTTTAAAAACTGGTTTCTTGGTGGGTCATGGTAGCTCCTGCCTGTAATCCTTGCCTTCTGGGAGGCCGAGGCAGGTGGATTGCCTGAGCTCAGGAGTTCAAGTCCAGCCTGATGAGACCCTGTGTCTACTAAAAATAGAAAAATTATCCAGGTGTCGTGGTAGGTGCCTGGAGTTGCAGCTACTCTGGAGGCTGAGGCAGGGGATCGCTTGAGCCCAGGAGTTTGAGGTTGCTGTGAGCTAGGATGCCACAGCACTCTACAGAGGCTACAGAGAGAGACCATGTCTCAAAAAAAAAAAAAAAAAAAAAAAACAGAAAGAGAGAAAGAAATGATTGATGACGAATTTCTCTTCCATGAATGGTAATAATCTAAATTTAGGGTCAGGTAGGATTTTCTGCCATTCATAGCCCCCTGTAGACAGATAACTCTGTGAAGTTCTAATCTAAAGGACATTTTACAGTCTTGAGGAATCTTTACAGCTACACTTTTCAGGTTCCCTTTCCATTGTGCAATAAAAACATTAAATTGAAAAAGAACAGCAATGAAACTACTTTTTCTTTTGAGACAGAGTCTCACTTTGTTGCTCTGGGAGGAGTGCTGTGACATCATCATAGCTCACAGCAACCTCAAACTCTTGGGCACACAAGATTCTCTTGCCTCAACCTCCCAAGTAGCTAGAACTACAGGTATGTACCACCATACCAGGCTAGTTTTTCCTTTTTTTTTAGTACAGACAGGGTTTCACTTTTGCTCAGGCTGGTCTTGAACTCCTGAGCTCAGCAATCTACCTGCCTTGGCCTCCCACAGTGCTAGGATTATATGCATAAGCCACCACATCTGACCAGTTTCTTTGGCTGTGACTTTCCAACATACCTTATTTCTAAATTATTATGATTTTAATATTTAATTTTCATCACTGTCTGGCTATTAAGATTTAAAATCAGACACCTACACATTTGGTTGTTCATACCTATAATGTATGCCAACATACAATGACATGTATTAATTTTAATTAATTTTATTAATTAAATAAAATGTATTAATTTAGTATAATGAACTGTATTAATGTTACACGCATTCTGGACAATAATGGAAATGGAAACACTGACATTTGATACCCTCTAGATGCAAATGTCAACCTGTCATTAAAGCGAGGTCATATATACATAACCCACATATGATAAATAAGCTATACTTAACCTTAAATCATATGAGATATAGCTAATTATTTGTAACCCTAAAGAAGCGCCAGTGAAATGCCTGCTGTGTTCTGTTACATAATGTCCCTTTTATCCTAGCAGTCATTTATGGGGCCATTTTTACACCTGACTCAGCAGTACAAGATCTGTGACAATGAACGGTGCTGACTCCAGAGAACACACAATGAAAACAGACCGAGGAAAATAACAGAATAGGTGAGAAAAGCAAATGCTATGTGAGAACAGTAGCACCAAGGCACCTACAATTTTTATTTCTTTCCTCAACTTTTCAAAATGTGCATATATAACTACGTAAACAGGGAGAAAGATCAAGGCCTCCACACTTAACAGAAATCCAAAATTATAAGGGAATTGCGTGTTTCACTCTTGATTTTTATTGTTGAGTTTATAATTGTGCCCCACAGCACCAGGAGTAATGGAGGAAATGAAGCCTCCTGGGCTCCACAGCAGATCTGCTGAGTCAGAATCTCCTATGTAGGGGGTGAGTCTGTATTTTTACAAACCCTCCTGGGCCTGGGATGAGGCTTTCAAAACATCACTCCACAAGATTCTATACAGTTACACTTAGAATGTTTGTTATCTCTCTTCTTTAAAAGGACAGAAATACAAGCATGACTTAAGGATAGAACAGGGGCCAGTGGTCCTCTTACAGGGAGCCTTCCCTAGAATCATAGTCTTTTCTGCTGACAGAATCATACGAAGGGAATCCTTGGGGAACAAGGAGGAAAGGGCTAGAGTGGCAGGGGTGGGAGTTCTACAATGTAGAATGACTCTACATTCACCCCTGCCCAGGGCCAGAGGTCTCCCACCCAGATGGCAGAATTCATCCTGTGGCTCCTTTACAGCTCCTGAAGAGAGAGTGTAAGAAAAAAAGACTTCCTAAAACACGAAATTACGTGAAATCAGACATACTCGGCTTTTTCGGGTTCAGATTTGGTTTCTTCTTTTTCTTCTTTTTCTTCATCTTTTGCCTTCTGTTCCTTGAATGAGTCAATGGGGGAAAGAAAAGCAGGATTACATCAGCTCTGAATGGGTCTAGGCAGCCACACAGCCACTTGTCAAACCATAACCTTTGCTCACATTGAGACAGAAGGGCCCTGGGTGTGTCCCATTCTACTGGCCCAAACATCTCCCTCTGCTGTGCACTCACCTCTGCACCTGCGGGAGCAATGAACCTTTGGGCTCCCTCCCACTTAGTTTTCTCATTTCAGAAATACCTTTCTTGACCTTATCTACCTATCCAAATCTTACTCTTCCTTCAAGGCCAATTTAGGTCCCACCTGTCATCGAACTACTTTAAACCATACCAGAGTTTCCATTTTCTCCATTTAAGCAAACTCCACTGCCTACTGCCTATACTATTTAGCATTTAATCATTCCTAATTTCATTTGTGTTTTATCGCTCTAATAAATGACAAAATAAGCAATAATTAAGCGATAATCATTCCTAATTTCATGTGTGTTTATCGCTCTAATAAGCTGTTTAAAGCAATTCAAAAGCAGTGACTACATCTTACCTTTTAATTCCTTATGGCCTACTGGCACCAGACACATGGTAAATACTGAAGAAATATTTGTGAATGGAATGATGGCTCCCCTGATAAGGTCATTGAGGGGGGTACTTCTGCTACACCATTGTCGTTTAAGAGAATTTAATAATGTGTAAACAGTCTTAAAGAGGCTAGCTTTGTCAACCAACAATTGTATTTCTCTTTGGGAATTTGAGTCATATATTTAATACCTCTCTGGTGCAAGCATGCGACCTGGTCTCAAGTTCAAGTTTATGATTCCCATCTGAAGTCCACAGAGAGCACTGCTCTGACTTAAGAGAACAATTACCTGAAATTTTTCTTGCACCTCGGGAATGGGGACTGGGTTGCTCATCAGGTCGCTGAGGCCGGCATTGGGATTGTGAGGGATTAATTTGTACTGTCCCCCTTCTCGCTTCAGATCCAAGCCAAATATGTCTGAGAGAAGGTCACTTTCCTCCGTCAGCTCCTTCAAGTCGGCCAGATCTTCAGAAGGCAAGGGGGCCTCCATGGGCTTCCTCTCCCCGTCCTCCCCATCTCCCCTGACTTCATCCTGAGTGGGGTCTGGCATGTTGGCTAAGAGTTCGGCCACTTTGATCTTCTTAGCACCCTCTACTAAGCTGGCCCCCAGCAGCAGGCTACACACGATACGGAAAAAGCCTCTGAAAACGCTGGCCACGAAGTGCAAGAGGGTCATAAAAATGCTCCAGTAGGATGAGAAGAAGGCCGTGACCATGTCTTTGACGGTCATCTTTTTCATTTTCTTCATCTGTTTCTTCAGGCTCTTGATACTGAGCATCCGTATGATGGTTAAGACGTTGTACCTGAGAGCCAGCAGGGCTGACTTGATGGTCAGAATGGAGAAGAAGCCCATCCTTGGCCCCTGCTCTTCCGGCCTCTCCTTCTCACTTTCTTCTTTATTCGCCGACCTCTCGTTCAAGTCCGACTCTGAGATCTGAGCGGCCAGCTGCATCTCAAAGATGGTGTCCTCGCAGAAGTTGACGAATAGCTCCATCTTCTCTTTTTCTCCTCCTTCGTTGACCACGTCGAAGATGAACTGTCTCTTAGACTCCTTGACCTGGGGCTTCTCCCACTGGGTTCGGCTGGACTCACTGATTTCGAAGTAAACCCTCTCGATGCGTTTGGCACTTCCCATGATCTCGATGCGGCCCAGAAAGGGCTGGAAATAATTCAGCACACTCTCTGCCAATTCAAGGAACGTCTGCAGTCGGCTGTCATTGGGCATGTGCTCGGAGAGATTGGTGAGAAGGACGGCCACGTTGAAGCCGATGTCCTTGGCAGGTTCGTGGAACCGTTTGACAAACTCTTCATAGTCAAGTGTTTCATTTTCATCCATCTCCGTGCAAGACAAAAGAAACTCCGTCTCCGACTGCGTGTAGTGCTTGTGGCTCTCCATTGCCTTATGGAAGTCCCTCTTGGAAATGACTCCTTTGCCATCGGGGTCGTATTCTTTAAATGTATCAGAAGATGTCAGATCCTTTAGCTTTAAGAACATGTCGAAAAATTTGAGAATCATTTCTACATTGTTGGAAGATTCCACAAGCATATCGACCATCTGCTTGCCGATTGTTCCATTAACAACATTACCTGGTGGTAAAACAATTGCAATTGTTTACTGTAACCCTTCTTGGTTTAGAGAAATAACAATAGAGATCTTTTATAACATCTGAATCAAGAGTATTTCCTTATCTATCTTTCAAGAAATGAAGTGCCAGGAAAAGATGGATAATTGTTTGTAAACTATAGTTCACAGTGTGATTACGCAAACATAGGTAAAACCATATTTACTAAGCAATTAGACCGATACACATAAAACAGTATTTGAACAAAAGTTGACTTTGTTTTCCTCAATGTAATCAAAGAAGCAACATGTTTTAGATAAAGAAAGTGGGGCAAACAGCCATAAACCAAAATCCAGTCTCATGTTGATATTAAAAAGGAACATTTGCCCAGTGCTTTAGGGTTGAAAAATCACTATTATAGACAATATCGTATTTAATGTTTTGATGCCTATAAGGCAAGTGCTTTTATATACATACATACATATATAATATATAAATATACGTAAATATATATATATATATATATATATATATATATATAATTTTTAAAGACAACATCTCGCTCTGTTGTCTGGGCTAGAGTACAGTGGTGTCATCATAGCTCAAACTCCTGGGCGTCAGCAATTTTCCTGCCTCAGCTTCCCAAGAGCTGGGACAACAGGTAACCATTACCATGCTCAACTACTTAATTTTTTTTTTTTTTTTAAGAGATGGGGTCTGACTGTATTGCTCAGGATGGTCTTAAACTCCTGGGTTCAAGTGATCCTCCTGCCTCAGCCTCCCAAAGTGCTCGTATTATAGGCAAGAGTCACTACACCCAGCTTCCCTTTAAAAAGAAATTCTAACTTGAGAAAAAGAATAAAGCCAGCAATAAATCAAGGTATTCATCACATATTAGTGTTATTTTATTCTTTGCTGCATGCTAACTCTATAAACAAGCATACATTGATCGATCCCTAAAATAAAACAATAAACTAAAGGAACTTGAAAGTGTAAATTGCAACTACCTTCCAACATAGACAGCAACATGACCACCATATCCTTCTGGAGATCCATTAATTCTTTTAATAGCTCAATTTGACTGGAATCCTGAAAATATTAACATATTGCATTTGAGATAATACAAAAAAAAACATGCAGTAAAGACACACTCATTCTCATAAAAAGTGACTTTTCTGCCAGTAGGAAGCACTTTGAAGCATTCAAGAACTAAAGAAAGGCCCAATGTAAGAGTGTAGCTTGTTAAAAATAGATATCCTTCAGAATTAATGAGTATTTGCTGTTTATTTCACTCATGTTCATTAAAGTGTTTGTCACGACCACGAAAACATCTACAAGAACACAGACCAAGCGACACCGAGGAGTTCACTTGCATTTTTTTCCTTCTTTCCACTTCATACTTGTACAAATCAACTTATTCCAGAAAAAACAGTCATATAAGTTAACATATGAGATAAACTTACCTTACGTTAACCTAACTAAAAATGCACAAAACTATTACCTACACCAATACTGCACAATGAACCTTATTGATCCATTTCACTAAGCTTTCTAACTTTTCTCTGGCCAAAATTTTCCGGGTTTTTTGTTTGTTTGTTTTTTGCTTCTAACTTTGTACCTGAAATAAAAAAAAAAAAATCTTTTTCGCAGACAGTTGCTTCTAAACATCACGGTGGTTTGACCCAGCACCTGGAAATATGGGTCCTATCCACATCTACAGAAGAATCTACATCTCATCAAATACTTTATTTTTACTTAAACTATGTCTTTTCATAAAAAATTATACAAGGTTTTTTTTTTTCATATAAAGCTCAATTTCTATGCTGCTGGGAAGATGAAACTTTTCCTTTCCAAATAGCTGTTACCTTGCAAGGTCTATAATCCAGGGATAAATGCCTGGTAGCAGTTGGTGTTGATACAATGATGGATGTACTTCAGAATGAGAACTCTTGTGAGTATATAGATTTGGTACAAATTGTCAGTAGTGATTAGATACACGAATAATGAAATTCACATATTTGGCTGATGCCAATAATAACTAGATACTGACAAACATTCTCTCCTTGACCAAATTCTAGCCAGGCTCCCCTGAACCCTCTTCACAATTAGGCCTCAATCTCGGCTTATAAAGACATGAACAAAGACTAAGGAAGTTTCTAACAACTCAGGGCTGCATCCCCAGGAGGACCTTAGTCCCTGCCTTGAAGTTCCTGACCAGGAAAGCTCAAGGCTGCCCCAAAATTTACTGATCAGATGATACCTGAGAGTAAGACCTCCATCTCCCAGTCTCTAAAGCAGGGGTTCTCAACCTTCCTAATGCTGTGACCCTTTAATACAGTTCCTCATGCTGTGGTGATCCCCCCAACCATAAAATTATTTTCGTTGCTACTTCATAACTATAATGTTGCAACTGTTATGAATCGTAGTGTAAATATCTGATATGCAGGATGTATTTAGGTGACCCTTGGGAGGGAGGTCGCGACCCACAGGTTGAGAACCGCTGGCTTAAAATGAACTAGCAACGAAAATAATTTTATGGTTGGGGGTCACCACAACATGAGGAAGTGTGTTAAAGGGTCACGGCATTAGGAAGGTTGAGAACCACGGCTCTAGAGGACAGATCCCGACTCTGATAACTGCCAGTTAGCAGACAGTGTGGCCCGCTCACACTTATACCAACAAAAGCTTTGTAATGTTTCACTGCCCGGACTCTCCTGAACCCTTCTCACCTGCTCTCTAACCCTTCACTCTCCGTTTAAAATGCCCATCACCTCTGTACGAAGTTGAGTTCATTCACCCTGAACTCTTGTTCCTGCTGCCACAGTTAATACTGATTAAAATCTGTCCTGTAGTTTAATTAGCATCCAGCTTTGTTTATCTTTGACAATATGCTCCTGCTCACAGGCCAGGGCCCACGTCTGAGTCTCCTCCCCTTACCGCGGAGCAAACAAGGCCTCAGACAAGAGGGAACCGGCCCAGATCGTGGGCAAGGAAGCACAAGGCGAGGATTGGATCGGCACGATTCTGTCTTTAAATCTAGCATTCTTCCTCCTATCTTGCTGCTGAGCAAATACCCAGGCCCTAACAGGTAAGCCAGATCTCAATATACCGTCAAAATTCTCCACATCGAACACTCAACATCTGTATGAAGAACTTTTCTATGCAAGGGTCTTTTGGTTTCAGATGAGATACACACTCTAGTGAGAAAATAACCAGCTGATGATTTCAACAGGCACTCTCAGGTTAACACTAAAACACAGTGGAAAATCTTAAAGTCTTCATTTGCTTATACCTATAAATTTCCATATCACCCTACTGAGAACTCCTGCCTATTTATGACCCTTGTTAAAGGGGGACAAAAAAAAAAAACTATCTCCCTTTAACCAGAGATTTATAATGGATCAAAAATCCTATTTCAATTATCTGTAAGGGGGAAGAAAATTCCAGTGTTCAGTTTCTGGGGAACAACATCTGTAAGGATGGTGAAATGTACAATGTTTGGGGACTCTAAAGTTTTATGTCGCCATTACATTTAATTTCTTAATAGCCTTTGCTCTCAAATCTGAATAATAACTCCCCTCTATTTTCAGCTTGTATGAAGTTCTATTTAATTTTTTTCTAATAAAGAGGCACGATACAGCAATCTACAGAGGATAACGTTCAAACGTGAGAAAGCATGTTTAATTTCCCGATGATGATGTCTGCACTTTGTCGTGTAGGATGGTGGCAGGTGGCTCACTTACCTGAGACAGCTTCATCTGCATGTGGGCAAACACATGCAGAAAACCCACCACGGCATCCCACAGTCTGCTGTGTGCCAGACTCTGCTGGTTCCCGGTGCAAGGACCCTGGGGCATAAACGCATAGTAATCATTCCAAATAACTGACTTGGCAAAATCAACTTCACAGTAACAAGAACAGAACTAACCTAGTGTTTACACATCCTATTGTCAGCAGCTTATCTAAAAAAAGTAGATGAAGGAGATACCAGGATGATAAGGGGATTCTTAAGAGATAAACATGTTCCTTGAAATGTTCAATAAATCCCCAGAAAACATTTCTCAGAGATTTTTATATCCTGTGAATCGTTTGGTTTTTGTCTGGCTTTGATCTCTTTTGTTGGGAAGAAAAGAGTAAGGTGCACGTGTTTAGGCCGTGAAGCCGAATCTGTTAGTAGCCTCCATCTTGTCTTGAAAAGAATCTTGAGAACGTGCTTAAGATGAGAAGCCATTTACTCATTACTCCTAAAATGAGACCTGAAAAAAGCACCCACATAAGAAAAACAATCCTCTTCAATGTTTTCTTAATTGTACCATTGTTTTACAAATGGTAGAAACCACAAAGATTTTTTTTTTTTTTTGTTTTATTGTTGGGGATTCATTGAGGGTACAAGAAACCATGTTACACTGCTTACATTTGTTGGGTAAAGTCCCTCTTACAATCGTGTTAACCACAAAGATTTTTACAAGAATGATATTTGGTTATTAATTTCATGAATCCAGAATCCAAAGCAATTGGAATCTGTTAAAATAATTAACTGGGAGGCCCTTAGATGGCTCTGTCTGCTGGGTTCCTCTGCACACAGACCCAAACTCAATATAAACTTAAGCTTAACCAATCAGAAGCCACCAATTAACTTCTGCCTGGAGTCTTTTCCGGTTAGAAACCGCCAATTAGCCTCTAATTAGTGGCTTTCCATTTTGAGCAATCAAATTTTTTTCTTTCCTTTTTTTTGGGTCACATATCCAGGAACACCTTACAAACCACCACCCCCCCCTCACCCCCTGGTAGAGAGCCAACCACCATTCTGGTGCTGCCACATTTGCCAATAGTCGAATGTTCAAATAAACTCATTAAAATTTTAATATGCTTAAAGTTTATCTTTTAACAAACTTTGCTCTCTTAGCTTATGCTTCTGAGGTGATCTGACATGAGAAAGTATGTGTTGTAGCAGGAAGAACGTTCTGATGGAGACAATTTCTATTTCTACTTCCCAAGGAAAAGTACTATCTCCATTCAGGTTTTAAAACACACCCCCATCAACCATGAAAATAAATAATGGGAATTTTATTTAGAAAGAGGAAAAACGGCATAAAAGGCAATTCTTAGCTTCTAGTTCATTCATTCCTTTAGACAAATGACTCATTAATGAGTTTCACTGGCGATCACCTTATAACACTTCAGATTTTACTCCAGAAACAAGTCATGGAAAGAGAGAACTGGATTGAAGATACTAAAAAAATGTGGAAACGGAACTCGGTCCTGTCTCGGCTCCCGGGGAGGTCATGAAGCTGAGAATGAAACAGAAAGGGTCTAGTTCCTCCATATGACAAAAGCAGGTGCTAGACTCAATACCTGCAAGAGAGGTGAATTAAACTAGGTCTTCCCACCTGAGGATGTGAGGGGTCCAAGCTGCAAGGGGAGATACTTTGGGGATAGCTTTCCAAGCGCTGAGCGTTTCTCCCTCTCCTGCAGTGGGGATGGGGCTATTTCCACCTCCCCTAACACCAAGAGAGAGACGAGGGGCTTCAGGAGAACCATCGGGTGAGCTCTCCCCTGTCTCTGAGAGTTGGGGAGCATAAGGCCTAGAATGAGAAGTGTGGGCAGATAGCAAATGGCAAAAAAAAAGGGAGATGGTGTTTCTTGTATGGGCTACTCAGGATGGAGCGTTCCAGCACAACTGGAAACAGCCATGCAATTCCGAGGTGGTTGGGGAGCCAGCAGATGGACAAGGTTTGTGGGAGTAACAGTACTGGCATTGGAGCAGCCAGAAGGCCCAACGCCCTTATTAGAGAAAGAATACAATAGGCCGTCCCAGAGGGCAGCTCCACAGGGCAACGTGGGGTTACAGGTGCCCTCCCACAGCTGCGGCCCTGGAGAAGCCTGAGCTAACTGGGAAGAAGGGAAGAGAACTCTGTGGAGGCGAGGAGTCCAGACAGTGCTTCTGCCAGATCCATGGGAATTCTGCCTCCTCCCTCGCCCTGAGGCTTTGCAGCATAAACTCAGAATGGGGCTGAGGGGAGGGTTTCACCTGGATAAGAGTTCACTCTGCTGTTAATGACATGGTTCTTATGAACCAGTGACAGAAGGAATTTTATTTTTCTGAGCATGGCTGATGCACAAGATTCAGTCAAGGAGTGGTCAAGACAGGTCCACAGAGCAAGTCCACGGGGTAAGAAGGAATCAGGTTATCTTAATTTGTGAACTTCTAAATTCAGCTCACTCAGCACACCACACACAGCGGTTTTATGGTTTCCCTCATATCTGGTTGTCCTTTAGTCCGGTCTGGCTATCACAATTCTGGTTCAAAGCAAAGGATCTTTGGGATTTCACCACGGCTGATATCCAGTGTCAGCATGGTGCAAAAATCAGGATGCTGAAAGTGCGAGAGGTGTTAGATGAACAGCAGAACGCCTTCAAAGAAAATAACCTTACTTCTTCTTCAAGTCAGAAATAGTTTTCTTCATGTGATATTTAAGGTTTTAATCAAACGTTAAAGTATTCTAACGGGTCAAAATCTGCAACCCCTCCATGGCCAAGAATTGTTCTGGCAACCCTCATGTGACAGAGTTGCAAGCCCAAGGTCAAAGTACCCATTCTTCCTCCTAAAACTGAAATGCACAGAATATGCTTTCCCAGGACGTGCTCAACCTTGGGCCATCCGCTTCTGAGAACTGTAAGCTAATCTGAAGGGCA